>JAGYYJ010000426.1:0-54202 GCA_019671005.1 Hibiscus mutabilis
ATGTAGAGAAGCAACCCGAGAATGATAATCAAAAGATGGTGAGGCTCCAAGATGAGGAGGTATTTGGTGAAATTATGGGAAGACTGTGCATCAATGGTATATTTGAGGGATCCCGGCCTAACAAGGTTCTGGAGGGAATATGTTTATGCTTCCCTAGTAAAACACTGAATAACTGGACAGCCGAGGATCCCCCCTTAGTCTTTAAGAATAAAACAGAGTAAATGGCAAGAACCATCTCATACTTTTGCCTGCTAGTATGAGGGATTATCTGTAAAAGGCTATTATGCAAGTTTACTTTCAATAAAGATGCTTTCATTGTGATTGTCAAATGGCAAACATATTTCTTATTTTTCTTGCATCCTTTCCAAACATATATTATTTTCCTTGCAGGTCTTCAGCTATTAATTGTATGAATGATTCTGAACCCAATCCCAAATTAGATTTTGAGCAGCTAGAGTGTTCAATAGAAGTCAATGAGGTCGAAGATAAGACAGAATGTGAAATCCCAAACGAATTACTGAGGTTGGTGGAAAAATAAGACAAATAGATCTAACCTCACAAGGAAGAGATAAAAATTCTAAAATTGGGCACAGATAAAGTTAAAAAAGAGATGAAGATCAGTGCTGCTTTCTCGCCAAGAATAAAACAAAAGTTGGTCGATTTGTTATGAGAGTTTAAAGATGTTTTCGCTTGGTCTTATTAAGATATGACAGGACTGGGTACAAATATAATGGTACACAAGTTGCCAATAAAGCCAGAATGTAAACCGATTCAACAAAAGCTTAGAAGATTGAAACTGAAAACAATATTAAAAATCAAGAAAGAGGTACCGAAACAGATTGATACTGGTTTCCTTAGGGTTGCGCAATATCCAGAATGGGTGGCTAATATAGTTTTGGTGCCAAAAAAGATGGAAAAGTGTGCATGTACGTTGATTACCGAGATTTGAATAGAGCGAGTCTAAAGGATAATTTTCTTTTGCCCCACATAGATATTTTGGTGGATAACACATTAGTAGGACATTCGTGGTTCTCTTTAATGGATGACTTTTCAAGATATAATCAGATAAAGATAGATATAGAAGACATGGACAAAACAACGTTCATAACCTTGTGGGGAACATATTGTTACAAAGTAATATCCTTTGGACTAAATAATGCTAGGGCAACATAACAACGAGCTATGGTAACCCTTTTTCACGACATGATGCACACAGAAATTGAGGTGTATGTGGATGACATGATCACCAAATCCCAGACTGAAGAAGAGCACATTCAAAACTTGAGGAAATTATTTCAAAGATTGAGAAAGTATTAGTTGAAGGTCAATCCGAATAAATGTACTTTTGAAGTTACATTTGGAAAACTCCTAGGCTTTGTGGTCAGTAGATGAGGAATTGAAATTGATCCCGACAAGGTGAAAGTAATTCAAAATCTCCCACATTCTTGTTCGCAAGAAGAGGTTTGAGATTTCATAGGAAGATTGAATTACATTTCTCGATTTATTTCTCAATTGATTGATAAATGCGATCTAATCTTCAAATTGCTTCGAAAGAATAATCCGGGCGAATGGGATGAAGAATGTCAACAAACTCTTGACAAGATTAAGAAATATCTGATAAATGCTCCAATTCTAGTAGGCACCGATTTCGAATAGACCACTGATTCTCTATTTGAAGGTTTATGAGAATTCGATGGGGTGTGTGCTGGGGCAACATGATGATACGGGAAAGAAAGAAAGAGCCATTTATTACTTGAGCAAAATGTTTATAGAGTGTAAAGTACGATACCCACTGATCCAGAAGTTATGTTGTGTTTTGGTCTGGGTAACTCGTAGACTTAGACAATACATGTTATACCATATTACTTGGTTGATATCTCGTCTTGATCCATTGAAGTTCTTGATGGAAACACCATCTTTGATTGAAAGATTGGCACGGTGGCAAATGTTGTTATCAGAATTTGACATCGTGTATATAAGCCAGAAAGTAATAAAAGGAAGCATAATAGCAGATTTCTTAGCTAGTTGCGCTTCGGAAGATTATGAGCCCCTGAACTTTGATCTTCTAGATGAGGATGTGATGAGTATCTTTACGGAAGAAAGTGGAATTACAGAGAATGAAGCCTAAATATTATATTTTGATAGAACAGTTAATACCCTGGGACGTGGAATCGGGGCAATGTTGATTTCCCTAAATAATAAACACTATCCTTTCACAAGTAAACTAAAATTTTTGTATACTAATAACATGGCAGAATATAAAGCTTGTGTTATGGGTTTGCGAGCCGCTATTGAAAGAAAAATAAAATTTTTGAAAGTATATGAAGACTCTGCATTAGTGATTTATCAACTTCGCAGAGAATACGAAACAAAAGATGCCAAGTTGATTGAATACCGAAAGTTGATCCTTGAGTTGATGAAGGAATTTGAAGAAATTACTTTCATTTACCTCTCGAGGGAAGATAATTAAATGGCTGATGCCTTAGCTACATTGGCTTCGGTATTTCTAGCAAACAAACCAGAAGATATGGTGCCAATTCAAATGCAGAGTTACGAGACTTATGCTCACTGTTACAGCATAGAAGGAGAGGCTGATAGAAATCCATGGTATTATAATATTTTATAGTACATTAAATTCCAGACTTATCCCAGAGAGGCAAATGATAATGATAAAAGGACAATAAGAAGAATGGCTACAAGATATGTACTTGATGGTGAAGTCCTGTATAAAAGGGGCAAATATCAGATATTGCTAAGATGTGTCAATGCCCGAGAAGTCAGAAGTATCTTGGCAGAAGTACATGACAAAATATGTGGAACACATGCCAATGGCTTTGTAATGGCTCGAAAAATTATGAGATATGGGTATTATTGGTCGACTATGGAAGGAGACTGCATTGAGTATGCCAAGAAATGTCACAAGTGTCATATATATGCTGACAAAATCAATTCCCCTCCAGTACTACAATGAATTCACCATGGCCTTTTGTTGTTTGGGGCATGGATGTCATTAGTCAGATTCATCCCAAAACTTCCAGTGGACATCGTTTCATTTTGGTGGCTATTGATTACTTTACCAAGTGGGTGGAAGCAGCCTACTATGCTAACATGACAAGTCAACAGTTTGCAAGTTCCTAAAGAAAGAGATTATTTGTCGCTATGGATTGCCTGAAAAGTTATTACTGATAACGCCACCAATTTCAATAAAAAGGTAATGGCAGAAACATGTGAGCAGTTCAAAATTATGCATCACAATTCTGTGGCTTATCGTCTTAAGATGAATGAGGTAGTGGAGGCAGCAAATAAGAACATCAAGAAAATTATAGCGAAGATGACAAACACTTACAAAGACTGGCATGAAAAGTTGCCCTTTGCTTTGTTTGCATATCAAACTTTAGTGCGAACTTCTACCGGGGCAACACCATATTCGTTGGTTTATGGAGTGGAGGCGGTACTTTCGATCGAGGATAAAATTCCATCTCTTCGAATTTTGTCTAAAGTGAAATTGGATGAAGCATAATGGGTACAAGCTCGATTTGATCAGTTGAATCTTATTAAAGAAAAGATGTTGAAAGCCATATGTCACATATTCTCCACAAGTTTTCGATCAAAAAAATATTCTCCACAAGTTTCATGTACTCGAATTTGATTAGTTTATAAAGAAAACAATATTATTACAATTTGAATATTATAGTATTCGGTTGTCATAATAACATGCTCCCTTATGTTAAAAAAAATAGCATACTTCCTTAAACATGGCCAGCTAATTTGTTAAAGGATTTATGTCTCTTCTCATTCCCTCCTCCCTATATCTCCCTCTCAAAATGAAAAGCTCCCTGTAAACTTATTTTCCCCCGGAAAAATGAATGAAAGAGTCTTAGTTGTTACATTCTTCTTCTGGGCTGCTCTTACAATTATTACTCCTACACTAGTTCTCTTCTCAGAATCCTCAAACCCCGATTTGAATTGAGCCGTAAGACCTGAAAACGTTTCTTCTCTCTTATGTATGTATGTATGTATGTGTTGTAATGTTTTGTTGAATTTTGTTGTATATTTTGCAGTTCAGACAAGTGAGGGGATCAAGGATAGGAAAATGATTGGGTACAGGGTGAAACAAGTGATCAATGGAACCATATCTGTGAGTCAATTAGCAGCAGCAGCAGACACAACTGAGCACCAGGAACCGAGCTGGCTTCAGGAATTTGAAAGCTTTGTAGACCAAGTATTTCGAAGCGCAATGGGATTTGTTTATCAGGATAAGCTAAATTCAATGATTAACTTTCCTGATACATGAAGCAAAACATTTGATACAACAACTCAAGTTCATCAGGTTAAGGTTTTTCAATCCATTTACGCAGAAACCCACTGCACAAATTTCTACATATTTATTTTCTGAATGTTTCTTTCTTTTGAAAGTTGATTTCTAGAGGTAGATAAACAGAAGATGGAAAACTGGGTAGAGTAAGTGAAGCAAATTCAATGCCAATATGGGAATTACATAAGCAAGTAAACAAAGTGATGCTCTTCATATATTATATAGTAATTTAGAACAGCATGGTTCACATTCTGCTGTGATGAACTGATGGTAACAAGAAACTTAAGAATGTATTTGTTTAATAACAAAGAGCGACTCTTCGATTTCTTTCTCAAACAAAACAACCGAGATATTCCTCCACGGTTGTGTATCTCACATCGGGGTACAGCTCGGAAGCTTCGACTCCAAATGACGGTTCGATCTCAAAGTTGGTTTGATCACCCTTCACAAAGATTGAATGTCTGATTGCCAATGAAACATTGTCTGGGATTGGAGCCTCTGCAATAATTGACGAAAACCGAACATGAATCAGCACAATTGGAAGTGAAATAACAAAAGATCAAATTGGTTTGGACTGTAGGACAGAAAAGAGCAGAGGATTTCACCAACCTTGGATCTGTTTGACGAATTGGTGCTCGGGAACATACGTTTTCTCGAGTGTCTGGCCAATCAATTTCTCCCACAAGGCAACAATCTCATTAAACGAGTAGATATTCTTAGGAGGCCTAATGTATAGGATCTTGTTCAATGTTCTGGGGTCATCAACAGCTTTGATCGTGTATGTGCCGATATCGCCTTCGTAGTTGAAAACAGCTGCAAACAGAATAGGATGCAAAATAGTGATTGGGAGTACATGATTTATTAAATCTCAACTAAGTCGTTAAGCACTGTTTACCTTTAGGATATCCATCGCCTGGGATAACCACCTTATCTCGTTGGGGAGCGGTGGCTCCCGGCTGTGCCAAACCGGGAAGAAAATAGCCTGCGAAGCAGTTACTGGCCACATAAGTGTAAGGGATTCCCTCAGCCTCAATAGCACGGCGGATTTGAGCCTTGGTTGCGAATGCTGTTTTCGCCGTCTCAACCGCATGAACCCTGTCCACATCGTTTCCGAATTCTGAAGGGAAAAATCTCTGATCAAACAAATTAAAAATCATTAGAATGGAATGATATGCATGCATTAGAATGATCCTGAGTAAACTACTAACCTTCACATTTCCAGCTTCTTTAATGGCGGCAATGATCTTAACTTGATCTTTCAACTGCATGTGTCCTACAGCAGATATCACCACATCGGCTTGCTTTATTGCCTTAACCAAACTCTCATGATCATAAAGATCCCCCTGAATGCTCAGCAAACAAAATAAGATCATGACCAGAAAATTTGACCGACATGAACGAGCTTGTTCATGTTTCACATGAGAAGAACTGAAATATACTTACGTACAACAGTTGGAACCCTAAGTTGTTGAAGTTGTCAATAAGCTTGGCCTTATCAGGACCGAAACCGAATTCTCTTACTAAAGCAAAAGTGGGATGACCCTCTTTGCACTGGCTTCAACTATGAACTTCCCGATGTATCCGGTGCCTCCGATGATTAAAACCTTGCTCTTTCCGGCCATTGAAGAACGCTTCAGATACAGATATGTGAGCCGGTCAAGTGAACTGAGAAAGTAGGAGTTGGTAAAGAGGGGTTCTGGTAAAGAGGGGTTCTGGATTATGTTCTGGAAATAGAGTTAGTCAGACAAACGGGGCACTAGTTATGAATGAAAAATGAAGGGTGGGTGAAGCCAATATCCTCGGGGAATGTAGAAAAATCCGGTATCTGTCCCTGTCAACATTAATATTTCGATTTTTTTTAAATAACTCTTTAAATCGTAATACTTTGTATTCTGAAAAATGCAATTACGGACCTAATTTTTTTTGTAAGACGGGAGGTTTGTCCAACATAAAAAAATATTTAAGATAATATATTGTAATCACTAATTTTATCATGTATTAATTAAATTTATTTTTGTGAATATTTGGGCTTTGTTTATTAGCATTACCCTTTTATATATAGTATAAAATATTTAAAAAATATTATTTATTTTAATTATATATTAATAGTATTATTTTATTAATTATCCTGGTTTTTTATTATTATATTATATTATATTATTATTCATTTTATTATTATATTATTAGACAAAATTAAAAAATTAATTAAATTAAAATTAAATAATTAAATAAAAGCCCAAAGTCCATATTTGCAGTCCATTTAAAAAAATCCAAAAATAAATAAATCTTACAAGGCCTGATAAGGCCCAAAACCTAATATGCCCTAATGTCCAAAATCCTAATCCTATTGTGGTTGATGCGCAACCCATCTTGGACCGTTAGATTTGGGAACTTGATCAACGGTCTAGATCACGTCATATAAGGAAACCCTAATTACAGATGTATCTGCCCCAGCGCCGCATTAATCAAGGCCGTTGGATCTGGAGATTTGAATGGACGGTCCAGATCGCGCAAAGAATCTTTCGAAACTCTAACGCCCACGCGCGGCTTATCATTGCCCCCCACACGCGCATGTGTCGCACGTACAACGCTTCAGTCTCCCAGACCCTTTGGCTCCCCACTCGCGCGTACGCCACACGCCCGTCGTTTCGTCTCCCGCGCAGCTCCCGCTCGTGTCTGCTCAGCTTTCCAGTAAGCTTCCATGTGGCATGGTAATTAAGTGCCAACTAAGAGCCTTGCTCCCCAAGGCTCTTATCTCTCTGGTACCCCCATCTCCATCAGGCAACCACGAAAGCCATACAACCAAAAATGAAATAACATTAGCAAAAAAATCAAAAGCAGAAGCAACAAAAATAACAAATTTCCAAAGGATTTCAGCAGATTTCAGAGCAAGTTACAACAACAATGATTTTTTTCTTTTTTTATTTGCATGTAACCCTCAAGTTATAAAAAACCGAACCCAAAAATATTGTAACAGTTAGTTTTGAAGAGTAATACAAAAAAAAGCAAGAGCCTTTAGAGGTATATCTCTCTCCACTTGCATGCATAAAGAACATAGCATATAAAAAAACCTAGATCTAAGAGAATTTTGTTTTTTACCCTTGTTTTTAGAGCCGCCGATTCATCGACTAGGTTCGTTCGCCGGCGATAAGCCCGCTGCCTTCGGGCTAAAAGGGGTGAGCCACCAACAAGGTTGGTTTTTGGAGCGTCTCTTCATCTCCATCTACCGGTGACAAACCCTAGGCCTTCGACTGGTAGAGGTGAACCGTGGGGAGTCTGAGGCCTTTTGTTTTCAAAGAAAAATCCAGATCTAGGAAGGGGAGTCTCTCCGTTTTAGGTAGATCTAGGACAGTTAGGTTCGATATTTGAGAATCCGGGCTCAGATTCACGTTTAGAGAAAAGAGGAGAAATTTTTGGGTAGGTTTTTAGGGTCTCTGGTGCCTATGTACGACGACTGGAGGAGTTTATGGTGGTAGATTTCTGGAATATGTGGCGATTTTTGGGTTCTGGGATAAACACCACGGCAGCGTTTATCCCAGGGTTGAGAGGTTTTGGCGTTTTTCCGAAAATGGTAATCTTTCTAAAATGACTAAGGCCAAAAATTTTGCCTAAAGGGTTTGATATATGCCCTCCTTCAATTTTAAAAATGGGTTTTTGGCTTTATAAACCCTTCCGCATTCCCACATTTGCAAGCGGAAAGGTTTCCACAAATCACAATTACACTCGGGGTCCTCCAAACTTTCAAAAACGTTTTAATGTCGTCCTTAATCTTCCCCCGATTTGATTTTTAAAATTGGTCTTATTCTCGGCCGGTCCTTCCGTGTTTTCAAATAATTTGTTTGGCCATTCCGTCTTTCAAAACCACCACCGTAGTCTTTGGATGTTTTTAAAATTTTTTAATTTTGTTCTTTTTTCACTAAATCTGTTTTTGAATGGGTTAATTTCCAGTTTAGTCCTCCCAGCTTTAGATTTTGTACAACTAGGTCATAAATCCAGAGTTGAAATCCCCTTTTTACCCCTTTGCATGTATATTTAAATTTCCATTTATATATTCTTTTTATGTTTAGTATTTACTGTTTTGTCACATTGATGTGTACATAATGTGGTTAATGTATATATATATAATGTTTTTTCTATGTGATATATTGTATATAACATTTTTTTATATATGTAGTATGTAACATATGGTGTATATATTATAAATATTTTATAGTATATGATAATATTGTTAAGTGTGTAAAAGTACTATATTTTTACCCTATTTACTCTTAATTATTGCTAGACTTAGGCTCATTTCAGTTGCATATTTAGTCATTCATGCATAATTTCATTGTTTCCTTCATCGATATGCTTGATTACATAAATTGGTTAATTTTCGTAGAAAAAGGTGCTGCTAGTGTATGTTTTGTGTGTGCAGGATCAAATTGCCCAAGTGAGTAGGAAATTGCCGAAGCAATTTTCGCGGTAATCAAGGACAAGAAGATATGGCTGCCGACTTTATGGGAATAAATCCTAGAAGAATTGAAATTCCATAAAGAAATCAAAAGAAGATTAATTCCCAAAAGTTTAGAAGAAATATTTAGAAAGTAAATAAATAAAAGAGATGTATCTCTTTTACATTCAATGCTAATTTAAATTCATACTTTCCAAATATAAGAAGACTTTGACCTAGCCATCCCCTAGAAAAGGAGGGAAGTCGCCAACCTTGCGGAGAGAAGGAGATGAGAGAGGCTGTCGACATTTTTCTTTATCTTTCTTGTGTTTATTTTGCACCAAGCCATGAACTAAATTTAATTGGCTTGGGTTATTATGTTTTTGTGGTTGTGAGAACGATTGGATTTGTTTAAGTATTTGAGTTTGCAATTTTAATTCAAAGTTTGTTCATTCTTGGTTCTTAATTTTTATTGTGAGTGAATTGGGAGAGGATCTCATGAATTAATCCATTTATCTAATATCGGGAGAGTTAGATTCAAGAAACGAATAAGTATGGTCTTTATTCAATCAACCGATGGTGAAGACTAATTCGAATTAAGGATAAGTTGTGAATATCAACGGCTAAGAGGAGCGCAAGATTAGTTGTTGTTCATCCTTGGTTCACGCAGGGATGTATTATCAAGGCATGCACAATTAACAATATTTCGCGTTAGGGATAATGAGGAATCATTGAAGAACACTTCGCTGAACTTTGGAAGTTGTCGCCCAATTGCCCAGGCAATCGACCCATTCTTAATTGCCTTGGCAATCGCGAAAACATTGCCCAGGCAATCCGATCAGGCAATCACAGAAGAATTACCCTGGAAATTCGACTGCTACTCAGTCACCACGACAGTCCATTCGATCATCATTCCACGACTCACGATAACCCAACCTACTATCTCTTATTTGATTACATCTCTTTTTAATTTAATTGCTCTTTTACTTTACTCGTCAAAATCAACCCCTATTATTAATTGTGTTTTTATTTTTACAGTGCAAGAAGTTAGATTCCTGAAGTAGCACCAATCCCTATGGAGATGATATCTAATCTATATTATAACTTACGACGTGTACACTTGCACCAATTGCGAAGCACTCTAAACACGTAACAAATTTTTGGCGCCGTTGTCGTGGATTGGCAATATCGACTTTGTTTTTAAATTCTTGTTCCTTTATTTCTTTTTGTTTTGTTTACTTCTCGGTTTCAAGGGACTTACAATTTTGGTTTTGCATCTGTGTATGACCAGGGCGAGACCAACATCACCAGAATACCCGTTTGAACCCGAAATAGAACGAGTTCTTCATAGGAGAAGACGTGAGCAAAGAACAGTAATGGCAGATCCTATTGTCCCAGATGGTAATCAAAATAATGTAGCAATAGGAGGAGGAGCTCAAATCGAACAATCAATGCATGTCAGGAATAGACCAATCCGAGACTACCTAAAGGAGGATCTAAACGGTCTTAATCCAGGAGTTATCACACCTAAAATAGAAGCTGCCCACTTCGAATTGAAACCTGTGATGTTCAACAAGATAAACACAATAGGTCAATTTGGAGGATCAGCCACTGAAGATGCCAGACAACATCTCAAATCATTCTTGGAGATTTGCAATTCATTTAAACTACAAGGAGTCTATAAAGATGTCCTAAGGCTGAAATTATTTCCCTATTCACTGAGGGATAGGGCAAAAACATGGTTGAATAGTATTCCAGCTGGATCTATAGGATCTTGGACAGATTTATGTCATGATTTCATTGCTAGATTTAGTTCTACAAATATGACCAATAAATTGCTTAATGATATTACCTCTTTTCGGCAAGCAGACGATGAGTCCATGTACGAGGCATGAGAGCGATACATAGAGCTTTTACACAAATGTCCCATGTACGGATTCCCATTATGGACACAAGTGATGATGTTCTACAACTCAGTGAATACCCCGACAAGGATGATGCTAGATACCTCAGCAAATGGCATACTACTTGACAAGTCACCTGATGAGGCAATAGAGATTCTAAACCGTCTTGCCAAGAACGACTATCAATTCTCAACTACTCAAAAAGGAATAGTCAGACGAAACGCCACGAAAAATGAGTTTGATTCATCGGGATCAATTTTCGCACAATTAGCCGCACTAACCAATTTGGTTAAGAATATGCAGCGACCAACCAACACACAGGAGATCAAGGTAGTAGATTCAATTTGTGATTTATGTAATGGTAACCATGATTATTCTGAGTGTTTACAGAATCTAGAATCAAGTTTTTATGTTGAAAACTACAACCGGAACAACAATGCGACGTCAAACACCTACAATCCAGCCTGGAGAAAGCATCCGAATTTCACATGGAGCAATCCGAATAACTCCTTCAATTAGACCAATTAGAGTACACAAGCATCAGGATTCTAGCAGAACATGACACGGCAACAGATGCCGCAGCCACAATCAACACAATCTAGTTCTTTGAAAAATTCTCTCAATGCTTTTATGTTAAAAATTGAATCTTATATGGTTGAGAATAGTAGTTTCATGAAAAGGACTGACGCTTTCATTAACAGGACTGAGATGAGATTGCAAAATCAAGAGGCAACCTTGAAATCATTAGAGACACAAGTAGGGCAATTCGCTCAAAATTTGAATACAATACCCCTTGGCAGACTACCTAGTGATACTGAGGTTGCAAAAGGAGTAGGCCACGAGCAATATAAGGTAATCATCACTTGGAGTGGTCGACAGCTTGAGGAAGACCAAGTTCATCCAAAGGAGAACATTCAACCGACAGAACAATCTCCTATGCCAAGAGACACCAAAATTGATGAATCGACAATTACCCTAGCAATTCTCGATGCCCAGGCAATCCCAATTGCCCCGACAATTCCCGATGCCTAGGCAATTAGCGATAAAAGGCCTAAAAAGGCAAAAAATGAAGAGGAGATCCGAATTATACCTCTATTCCCACAAAGGTTTAAACGACAGCATCAAGAATATCAATTCAAGAAATTCTTAGACATCTTGATGCAAGTTCACATCAATTTGCCGTTGGTAGAAGCGATAGAGCAAAGGTCGAACTACGCCAAGTTCCTTAAAGACGTTGTCTCTAAGCGAACAAGGCTAGGTGAGTTTGAAACAGTGGCAGTGATAGAAGGATGCTTGGCAATGCTACACAACCGCATGCCACCTAAACTTAAGGATCCCAGTAGTTTCACCATACCATGCGCTATTGGAAATCACTATGTCGGGAAAGCCTTGTGTGATCTTGGAGCAAGCATAAACCTCATGCCGAAATCTATTTTTCAGAGATTGGGAATAGGGAAGGCAAGGCCAACAACAGTGATGCTTCAACTTGCAGACATATCCTATGTGCATCCAGAGGGAAAAATCAAGGATACACTGGTAAGAGTTGATAAATTTATTTTTCCTGCTGACTTTATTGTTTTGGATTATGAAGCAGATGAGTTCGCTCCTATTATCTTTGGAAGGCCGTTTCTAGCAACAGGAATGACCTTAATTGATGTTGAAAAGGGAGAACTCCCTATGAGGGTGAACGATCAGCAAGTCAAGTTGAATGTTCTCCAAACTCTCATGCATGTTGATGATCCAGAGGAGTGTCAAGTCATCCAAGCTACCACTTAATTCAATTTTGGAATAGTGGAAGATTGCCTCAACAATTGGCTCAGCAATTATATTACCGAACCTGAAAAAATCAAAGAACAAGACGACAACGATCAAGATGAAGTCAATTAGATAACAAGTCGACCAGGTACATAATTTGAATCATTGGATTACTCAGGTAAGGAAGGTAACATCGAAAAAACCTTTATTGAGCAACCTCCTATTCTCGAATTGAAAGCTTTGTCAGGATAATTGAAATATGCTTATTTAGGAAACGATAACACATTGCCCATGATAATTTCTTCTAAGTTGCAGCCTGAACAGGAAAGGAAATTGATCGATATGTTAAAGTTGCACAATAAGGCAATCAAATAGAAATTGCTAACTTGAAGGGAATTAGCCCGGCGATATGCATGCACAAAATTCTTTTGGAGGATGATCATAAACCGGCAATTGAGGCACATAGGAGACTTAACCTTGCTATGAAGAAAGTCGTGAGGAAAGAAATCATCAAGTGGCTTGATGCCAGTATCATATATCCTATCTCTGACAGTATATGGGTAAGTCCGATAAAATGTGTACCAAAAAAGGGAGGTATAACAGTGGTAAGTAATGAAAGTAACGAACTCATTCCAACTAGGACTGTGACCGGTTGGAGGGTTTGTATGGATTATCGAAAGTTGAATAAAGCCACTAGAAAAGATCACTTCCCTTTAGCTTTTATTAACCAAATGCTTGACCGTCTTGCATGGAAATCTTTTTATTGTTTTCTTGATGGTTACTCAGGTTATAACCAAATTGCCATAGCACCGGATGATCAGGAAAATACTACTTATGCATTTTGAAAGATGTCATTCGGTTTATACAATACCCCGGCAACCTTTCAAAGATGCATGATGGCAATTTTCTCTGACATGGTGAAAGACTTCCTTGAAATATTCATGGATGATTTTTTGGTATTTGGGGATAGTTTCGACAATTGCCTCGGCAATTTGGAGAAGGTAATGTCACGATGTGAAGAATCTGACCTAGTGCTAAACTAGAAGAAGTGCCATTTTATGGTGGACGAAGGTATTGTGCTCGGCCATAAAATCTCGTCCAAAGGAATCGAAGTGGATAGAGCTAAAATGGACGTGATTGAGAGATTGCCACCACCAACTTCAGTCAAAAGAATCTGAAATTTCCTCGGACATGTAGGTTTTTACAGGAGGTTTATTCATAATTTTTCTAAAATTTCTAAACCCTTGTGTAATTTGCTTGAACAGGATAAGGCTTTCGACTTTGATAAATCTTGTGCCACGACATTTGAAGCCCTGAAAAAGCAACTTGCTTCAGCACCTATTGTGGTACCACCCGATTGGACCTTACCTTTTGAACTTATGTGGGACGCAAGTGATTACGCGGTAGAGGCTATTTTAGGGCAACGCAAAGGTAAGATTTTTCATGTAATTTACTATGCTAGTAAAACTCTAAATGAAACACAATCAAATTACACCACCACGGAGAAAGAATTACTAGCAGTAGTCTTTACATTCGATAAGTTCTGTTCCTACTTGATTAGTACTAAGGTAATTGTTCATACTAATCATTCGGCAATTAAGTACCTATTTGCTAAGAAAGATGCCAAACCTCGCTTAATTCGTTGGATCTTACTTTTACAAGAGTTTGACATCGAAATTAAGGACAAAAAAAGAACAGAGAACCAGGTTGCCGATCACTTATCAAGGTTGGAAAAAGACAATGAATATTCATACTCCTTGGAGATCTATGACACATTCCCGGATAAGAAATTACTAGTTGCGTCGGCAACTCCCTTGTATGCTGATTTAGTTAATTTTTTGGTCAGTGGTATTTTTCCTTATAATCTTACTCACCAAGGAAAGAACCAGTTCCGACATGATGTTAAGCATTATTATTGGGACGAGCGTCTTTTGTTTAAACAATATACAGATCAGGTGATAAGACGATGTGTTCTCAAGGAGGAACAGGATAATGTGCTTCAGCAATGTCACTCTTCACCCTATGGAGGCCATTTTGCAGGAACACGCACCACGACCAAAGTCCTACAATATGGCTTTTATTGGCCTACACTTTACAGAGATGCTCAAGAATTTTACAAGCAGTGCGATCGATGTCAAAGAACGAGCAATATTTCTAGGCGGCATAAGATGCCGCTGCAGAATATCCTTGAAGTCGAGCTATTTGACGTGTGGGGTATTGATTTCGTGGGGCCCTTCCCATCCTCCTTCGACAATCTCTATATCTTGTCGTTGACTATGTTTCTAAATGGGTTGAAGCAGCTACAATACCTAGAAACGATTCAAAGGCCGTGTAAAAATTCTTGAAGAAATACATATTCACACGATTTGGGTCACCAAGGGCAATTATCAGCGATGGGGCACACACTTCGACAATAGGTTAATTGCCAAGATGTTGGAGCGATTTGGAGTGACACATAAAATTGCCTCGTCATATCATCCACAGACAAACGGGCAAGCTGAGATTTCCAATTGTGAATTAAAGGTTATATTTGAAAATTTTGTTAATCCTTCTCGAAAAGATTGGTCCGCAAGAATTGATGAAGCACTATAGGTTTATCGAACAACATTCAAGACACCTTTAGGTATGTCACCTTACAAACTTGTTTATGGAAAGACTTGCCACTTGCCGATAGAAATCGAGCATAAGGCTTATTGGGCGATTAAAACCGTTAACATGAATTGGGAGAGTGCAGGGAAAAAGCTATTATTAGACCTCAATGAGATTGAAGAAATCCGTGCCATAGCGTACAAAAAGACAAAAATTTACAAGCAGAAAACGAAGCGTTGGCATGACAGAAAGCTGTTGCCGCGACAATTTTTGCCCGGGCAATTAATTATTCTCTTCAATTCTTGGTTAAAACTCTTTCCGGGAAAACTGAAATCAAGATGGTCTGGGCCATTCAAAGTAGTAAAACCATTCTCCCATGGTGCCGTGATAATCAAGTCCACAATTGACGAACATGAATTCAAAGTTAACGGACAAAGATTGAAGCACTATGCCGGCACCCATGTTGAGCGAGGCAAGGAAGTGGTTACTCTAGGAGATGCATAATTATACTCTTCTTTAATATTTTTTTTACTTTTTAGTTTTATTTTTAATTTTGGACTTATTTTTTTATTTTTGGTTTTATTTTTATTTTATCATTTAAATTTTAAATCTTATCTTTCCATATTTGTTTTAGGATGTTTAATTTTAATTTTCCATATTCATCTTTTTAATTAATGCTTATCTTTTTATTTGTGTTTGAATTTTAGGAAAAGAGTTCAAGAAAAAGAGGAGTTGGACTAAAAAAGTGAAGTTTGCATTTAAAGAGGGAATAATGGGCTGATTTTAAGGGATTACGAAGGCCTATGTGAGTAATAATTTTTAACCTAATTTTCACCCCTTCTATTACCCTAGCCGCCTATCCCTCTATAACCACCCAATACCCTTTGTCGCATACCCTAACCAATCCCCTCTTCATCTTTTAATTTCATCATTCTTTCTTACCACTAGCCGAAACTCACCATTCCCATATCCAACTTCACATTCAAACTTTCAACTCCATCAACTCTCCCTTTACTCTTTGAACTCTCAAGTTTTCTTTTATTTTCTTTGTTTTCTTCCAACCACAACCACCATGGCCAAAAATCTCAAAACTATGGATCACCCAAGTTCATCCAAGGAACCATCATTCCGTCGTTTTGCAACAACACATATTGAGGAGAAATATCGAGTAAAGTTTGCAAATCGCAAGGTATGTGAGAAGCAAGGATTCGACTACAACATCTCCGATAAGAAACTCGGTCTTGATACATTCATCTTTCAACTCATCGAGCATCACAAATGGCAAATCCTTTGCCATCAACCAAAGGGCAGCAATGTATCATGGGTAAGAGAATTTTATGCTCATTCTCCTAACCCAAACAATCCCTATGTCTACGTTCATGGCAGGGCTATCCTTGTTGATGCCGACACATCAACACATTCTACGGGATTTACATAGAGAAAGATGAACATAAAACTTTTCTGGATAACATCACGGCCGAAGAAGTCAAAAAGATGTTCCAATACCTCACCATTGAAGGAGCCGAATGGAACAAAGGAGCCTTAAAAAGGGATGGTAAACTGCCTCATGTTAAAACCCGAAGCTAAACTGTGGAATAAGTTTGTTAAACCTTGCTTAATTCCCAACACACACAACACCACAGTTTCTTATTCTCGCATTTTATTGATTCATTCTATTTTGAACAAGTGAATTATTAATGTTGGACAAATTATATGTGATGAGATATTTGCTTGTAGTAAAAAAGATGTAGGTTCTCTTTTCTTCTCGTGTTTAGTCTCTCAACTATGCGAGAAAGAGAAGGTGCCAAGCGATCCGACGGATGAGAAGTTACCCCCCAAAACCGGTTGGAACCGAGCTCAATACTTGAAGTTTATGGGTGAGGGAATGACAAAAAAATATGAAGAGCCAAAGACAACCTCAACATCAAAGATTACCCAGGCAACCAAAATTGCCTCGGCAATTCCAGATGCCTCTATAATTCCAGATGCTCGAGCAAGTGCATCTGCGTCGGCAAGCATAGATTGAATACTAAAGATGCTCCGCCCAATATCCGATCAAATAGAGCGAATGGAGGCCCAGCAATTACATTCATGCGGTACATGAGAGACCATAATGTAGCTATCACACGAGTGATCCTTGAGAAGTACCCCGACAACACCGTGTCTTTTTCGGTGTTTCATGCCAACCTAGCTGCCCCGACAACTGATTATGCCACGACAGCTGCAGCACAAGATAAAGATTCGGACAAGAACATACCTGAACCAATGAAGTCGTCAACGGTCGAGCCATCAAACTCGAAGCGCAAAGCTTATATCATCGAAGAGACCGAAAAAGAGGATAAACAAAAGCGATAAGGTTCTATAAGTATAGGCTCAAGCCGCCACACGCACTCAAACACATAGAACCACAAAATGAATCAAGCATACGACCCGAAAGAAACTCATTATCCAAGGTGATGACCTTTCTGACTAACTCATTTGCATTTTAATTTTAATTGCATGCATTGGGGACATTGTTTCTCTTGAGTTTGGGGGGTGTTTGTTGATAAGTGTTCAAAAGTACTATTTTTCTTACCCTTTTTACTCATATTATTGTTAGACTTAGGCTCATATTAGTTGCATAGTTAGCCATTCATGCATTAATTCATGTTTCCTTCAATCGTTGAGCTTGATTACATAACTTGGTGATTTTTGTGGAAATAGATGCTGCTTTGGTGTGTTTTTGTGTGTGTATGTGCAGGATCACTTGCCAAAGCAATGCCGAGCTAGTTGCCAGGGCAATGCATGAAGGATATCTTTGAGCTAGTTGCAGGCAGTGCATGAAGGAGACGCCGAGCCAGTTGCCATGGCATTTGTCGACAAAGACCAAAAGCAATATGGATGTCGAAATTCATGATTTTACAAGCCCAAGATGACATGGAGCAAGCCCAAAGGAATTTGATTGCCATGCAGAGATTAAAGAAGAATTAAATTCCAAGAGGATAGGAGAAGTTCTAATAGGAATAAAATTATAATAAAGAATTATATTCTTTAAAGATAATTTAATTCCAACTCAAACTCCTCCTCAAAGAAGGACTTTGGCCTAGCCCTATAAATATCAAGGAGATTTCGACAATTCAAGGGGAGAGCAAGAGGGAAATTTTGGCAAGTCCAAGTAGGGCAAGAGGAGAGAATTTTCGACAAGCATCAAGGGCAAGGAGGATTTCGACAAGCCTCTTCCTTCATCTTTGTTCGATTGGGTTCATGCTAGGGATTAATTATCTTGTGTTTCTTTGGAACCTAGCCATGAACTAAATTTACTTGGCTATGGTTATTGTGTTTTGTGGTTGTGAGAAACTATTGGTTTTTGTTTAGGTAATAAGAGTTTGCACTTTTCTATTTCAAGGTTTATTCATTCTTGATTCTTATTATTGTTTGCGAGTGAATTGGGAGAGGATCTCGTGATTTCATCCATTTATCTAATATCGGGAGAGTTAGATTCAAGAAACGAATGAATATGATCTTTATGCAATCCAATGATGGTGAAGATTAATCCGGCTTAGGAATAAGTTAAGGATTTCAACGGCTAAGAGGAGCGCAAGATTGGTTGTTGTTCACCCTTGATTCACGCAGGGATGTATTATCAAGGCATGCACAAGTAGCTAGAGTTTCGACTTAGGGATAAGAAGAAACCATTGAAGAACGCTCCGCCGAACCTTGAAGTTGCTGCCCAGTCGCCCAAGTAGTTGCCCAACTAGTCGCCCAAGCAACCATCAATTAGTTGCCAAGGCAACCCCGTTGTGCAAGTCGCCACGGCAACTGAGTTGCCCGTGCACTCTTTGACCAAGACAATCCAATCGGCTATCACACCTCAACTCACGATAACCTAGCCTATCTCTCTCAATTGAATTCATCTTTTCTTTTACTTAATTGCTTTCTAGATTAGTTATTAGTTAAAACTTCTATAATCCTTCACTTGTGTTTTTACTTTTTACAGTGCAAGAGACTAGATTCTTGAAGTGGCACCAATCCCTGTGGAGACGATATCTTTTATACTATAACTTGCGACGTGTATACTTGCACAATTGCGTAGCACTTATTACGCGCAACAAGTTTTTGGCGCCGTTGCAAAGATGCATGATGGCGCTCTTTTCAGACATGGTCGAAGACTTCCTTGAGATCTTCATGGATGATTTTTCGGTTTTTGGTAATGACTTCGACGGTTGTCTCGGCAATTTAGAGAGGGTGTTGGCAAGATGCGAAGAAACAGATCTAGTCCTCAATTGGGAGAAATGCCACTTTATGGTAGATGAAGGAATAGTGCTCGGCCACAAGATTTCATCCAAGGGAATTGAAGTAGACAAAGCCAAGGTGGACGTGATCGAGAGATTACCCCCACCAATTTCGGTTAAAGGAATTGAAGTTTTTTCTCGGACATGAGGTTTTTACAGGAGGTTCATTCATAATTTTTCTAAAATCACTAAACCCTTGTGTAATCTGCTTGAACAGGATAAAGTCTTCGATTTTGATGATTCTTGCACCCAAGCATTCAAAACCCTAAAGAAAAAAGCTTGCCTCGGCACCCATTGTCGTTCCACCAGTTTGACGCTACCTTTTGAGCTCATGTGTGATGCAAGCGATTTCGCGGTAGGAGCAGTCCTAGGCCAACGCACAGGTAAGACCTTCCATGTGATATACTACGCTAGTAAAACTCTTAACGATGCTCAAGTGAATTACACAACAACGGAGAAAGAGTTACTAGCTGTAGTTTTCGCATTTGACAAGTTCCGATCCTATTTAATTGGTACAAAGGTAATTGTTCATACGGACCATTCGGCAATCAAATACTTATTTGCTAAAAAGGATGCTAAACCTCGTTTGATTCGTTGGATATTACTTTTACAAGAATTTGATATTGAAATTAAGGACAGGAAAGGAACAGAAAATCAAGTGGCCGATCACTTATCACGTTTGGAACGCAATAGGGAGGAGGACGCGGATCTAGAGATATGTGATGCATTCCCGGATGAACAAATTCTAATCGCCTCGGCAACCCTTGACGCCTCGGCAGCCCATGACGCCTCGGAAACCATGGATGCACACGCCTCGGCAATTTTGGGAGCAGACACTACGGCAGCACATGCCTCGGCAATACCCTGGTACGCAGATTTAGTTAACTTCCTTGTTTGTGGTATTTTTTCGTATGGCATTACTCACCAAGGGAAGAAGCGGTTCCGCCATGATGCTAAGCATTACTTTTGGGACGAGCCTCTTTTGTTTAAACAATGTGCAGATCAGGTTATACGCCGATGTGTCCTCGAAGAAGAGCAACAGAATGTACTCCGCAATGCCATTCTTCACCCTATGGAGGACATTTTGGAGGAACTCGTATCATGACCAAAGTCTTGCAATCCGGTTTGTATTGGCCAACATTGTACAAAGATGCCCAAGACTTTTACAAGCAATGTGATCGTTGCGGAGGACGGGCAATATCTCTAGACGACATGAGATGCCACTCGAACATCATCGAGGTAGAACTGTTCGATGTATGGGGATCGATTTTATGGGACCTTTCCCATCTTCATTCGGCAACCTCTACATCTTACTCGCCGTCGACTATGTGTCTAAATGGGTAGAGGCAGCTGCAGTTCCCAACGACGATTCCAAGACCGCAACGATTCCGCGAGAAAAACATATTTACGGTTTGGGATGCCGAGAGCAATTATCAGCGACGGGGCAAGCATTTTGACAACAGACTAATTGCCAAGATGTTGCAACGCTCGGCATATCACACAAGATCGCCACGGCATATCACCCACAAACCAACGGGCAAGCGAAATTTCCAACCGGGAGTTGAAGGGAATACTCGAGAAAGTTGTAAATCCCTCAAGGAAGGATTGGTCATTAAGACTAGATGACGACTTTGGGCATATCGCGACCGCATTCAAAACACCATTAGGTATGTCCCCTTCCAACTTGTCTATGGTAAAACATGTCATCTACCGGTGGAAATCGAGCACAAGGCGTCTTGGGCAATCAAGACCGTGAATATGGATTGGGAAAGTGCGGACAAAAACGCTTGATGGATCTCAATGAGATAGAAGAATTTCGTGCACTCGCCTATAACAATGCACGAATCTACAAGGAGAAAACAAAGCGATGGCATGACAAGAAACTATTGCCACGGCAATTCACGCCAGAGGGCAACTAGTTCTCCTATTCAATTCTCGGCTAAAACTTTTCCCGGAAAGTTGAAATCAAGATGGTCGGGACCATTCAAGTCGTCATCAAACCATTCTCCCACGGTCTTTGTGATAATCAAGTCCATCTCGACAACCATGAATTCAAAGTTAATGGACAAAGATTGAAGCACTACAATGGTGCCCATGTGGAACGTAACAAGGAAGTGGTCAATTTAGGAGATGCATGAGCATGCTCTCCCCTTTTATATTTTTATTTTTATTTATTTTTATTTTTGTTTTTGTCGATTATTTAATTATTTATTTTTCATTTTTTTTCCGATTATTATTTTTTATTATTTTATTATTTTGCCGATTATTAGTAGTTTTAGGATAGATTTTTTTTTATTCAAGTCTAAGAATCCTATTACACATCTTTATTTATTTTCTTTATTAGTTTATCTTTAATTTTAATCCTTATTTGATTTGTTTTTGAATTGTAGGAAAGGAAGTTCAAGAGAAAGAAGGAATTCTAAACCAAGTAGGAAAACATCTTCAACAAGGAAACTAATGGGCTGAATCTAAGGCTTATATAAAGCCTCCAATTCATCCTAACCAAAACCCCTTTTGTCGAAAATTCCTACCAAACCCTAACCCAATTGTCGATTTCCCCTAATCCCACCCACCTATCTTTTCTATAAAACCCATCACCCTTAACCTATTCCTACTTTCTATCTTGCAACTTTTTAGTTTCTTTTCTTTTCTTTGTTTTTACTCACAACCAAGATCATACATGGCATCCAAGATTAAACTTTTAGTTCATCCAAGTTCCTCCAAAGAACCAAGATACAAGAAGTTTGCTACACCGGCGGTTCAAGAAAGATTTCAATCAAAGTTTGAAAGCCGGAAGATTCATGAAGAACAAGGCTTTGAATACTCAGATCTCAAGATTTCGGCCTTGAACCATTCATCTTCAAAAGGATTGCACATCAAAAGTGGCAAATCTTTTGCCATCAACCGGAACCGGGTAACATCTCATGGGTAAGAGAATTCTATGCTCACTCACCTAACCCGGATAATCCTTATGTTTTTGTTCGTGACAAGGCCATACTTATAAGTCTCGAAAGCATCAACACCTTTTACGGACTTTACATTGAGAAGGACGAACATCAAGCCTTCGTTGACCAAATCAATCCCAAGCAACTCGACAAGGTGCTTCAAGAACTCACTCAACCGGGAACTCATTGGAACGACGGTAAATACAAGGGCACGGTAAATCGCCTTCGGCTTAAACCCGAGGCAAAACTATGGAATAAGTTTGTTAAAACTTCTTTAATGCCCTCCACACACAACACTACCGTTGACATACCACGTCTTTTGCTCATACATTCTATTTTGCATAATCGCATCATTAACATTGGAAAAATTATTTGCGATGAGATTTTTGTATGCAGCTCAAAAGATAAGGGTTATCTTTTCTTCCCTTGCTTAATTTCCAATCTTTGCAAGGAGATGCATGTCCCGAGTGAGTCGACCGATGAAAAGGCCCTACCCAAGTCTGGTTGGAATCAAACACTAATCCGGAAGCTAATGGGAGGCACCGGGAGATTCTTCAAGGCCTCCAATTGCCACGGCAACTCCGCCGCCGCGGAAATCCCTAATGCCCAAGCACCTAACGCCAGGCAACTCGGCCATTAATCCCGGACACTTTGAAGCACTTTTGCACCCATTGGAAAGCCGCCTAAGGCAAATTGAAGATCGGCAACTAATGTTCATGCGGTACATGAAGGAGCACAACAATGCCATCACCCAAGTCATCCTAGAAAGGTACCCGGACAACCGTGTGTCGTTCCCAATATTTCCCGCCGATATCCTTGCCATCGCAACCAAGGAAGGCGACGCCACGGCAACCAACCACGACAACGCCGCGGCAACCACTGAAAAAGCCAAAGGTAAAGCACCTATGCGAATCAACTCCTACGGAATCATTTTTCGATTTTTCAGATTCGGACGAGTCCTCCATTGAACCAATAAAGACCGCATCAATTGAATCCTCCAAACGAAAAGCCATTGACATTGATGAAGAGGATGATGAGGACAACCCCGTACGAGGATCGATTCCACCACCGGCAACAAGAAAACAACCATCGCGTTCAAGCAAGAAAATCAAGACGCCAACTAGAAGGAAACTAATCATCTACGATGACGAACTCTCGGAGTAAGTCCTCGTATGCATTTTTATTTTTATTGTTATTTTTCGTTATTATTATGCATGCATTGAGGACAATGCCTCACTCGAGTTTGGGGGGGATTGTTATTAGTAATTACCATGTTTAGTTACATTAATCTTAAGCATTACATTTAGGATACATAAATTGCTTGCCATGCCTTTAATTGGAACAAGAATTGCTTAGATTTGATGAATATTCGATGATGACTTTGCCAATGCACTTAATTGATAGAATTTTTATTCTAGGATAACCATGGAAAAACTTAGAATTTTACTATGATGCTAAATTTGATGGCTCTTTGTTGTGGTTTGATTGATTTAAGGAATTCTAGTAAACTTAGGTTGATAATTAATAAATTGGGGGATTAGAATAAAAATTGGATGAATGCTAGAGGTGCCCGAAATTGGCTCTAGCATATGCTAAAAAAAATTGATCACTAGAGGTGCCCGAAACTGGCTCTAGAAGGCGTAAAAAAAAAAATTTAACTAGAGGTGCCCGAAACCGGCTCTAGTCGATTAAATTAACTTAAGAAAACTAAAAATAAAACACTAGAGGTGCCCGAAATTGGCTCTAGTTAAAACATGTTAAAAAGAACCCAATGAAGTAATTTGAAAACCTATTGTTTGCATAGAATCCGAAAAATCAACTTGCACACAACTCCGCACACACTCACAAGCATTATAGTTTAATTCCGAGTAACTCCTCGGTTTAAAATAAAAAGCCAATCATACTTTGTGCCCGGTTCAGAGAATTGAAATCAAGTTCAAAGCTAAGTTTGTGAAAATTTGAAGTCTTGGCAGGTAATTATGAGTTTGCATTGCTTGAGGACAAGCAATAGTTCGAGTTTGGGGGTGTGATAAGTGTTCAAAAGTACTATTTTTCTTATCCTTTTACTCATATTATTGTTAGACTTAGGCTCATATTAGTTGCATAGTTAGCCATTCATGCATTAATCCATGTTTCCTTCAATCGTTGAGCTTGATTACATAACTTGGTGATTTTGTGGAAATAGATGCTGCTTTGGTGTGTTTTTTGTGTGTATGTGCAGATCACTTGCCAAAGCAATGCCGAGCTAGTTGCGAGGGCAATGCATGAAGGATATGCGAGCTAGTTGCGGGCAGTCAAGCCCAAGATGACATGGAGCAAGGTCCAAGCCCAAAGGAATTTGATTGCCATGCAGAGATTAAAGAAGAATTAAATTCCAAGAGGATAGGAGAAGTTCTAATAGGAATAAAATTATAATAAAAATTATATTCTTTAAAGATAATTTAATTCCAACTCAAACTCCTCCTCAAAGAAGGACTTTGGCCTAGCCCTATAAATATCAAGGAGATTTCGACAATTCAAGGGGAGAGCAAGAGGGAAATTTGGCAAGTCCAAGTAGGGCAGAGGAGAGAAATTTTAGACAAGCATCAAGGGCAAGGAGGATTTTGACAAGCCTCTTCCTTCATCTTTGTTCGATTGGGTTCATGCTAGGGATTAATTATCTTGTGTTTCTTTGGAACCTAGCCATGAACTAAATTTACTTGGCTATGGTTATTGTGTTTTGTTGTTGTGAAACTATTGGTTTTGTTTAGGTAATAAGAGTTTGCACTTTTCTATTTCAAGGTTTATTCATTCTTGATTCTTATTATTGTTTTGCGAGTGAATTGGGAGAGGATCTCGTGATTTCATCCATTTATCTAATATCGGAGAGTTAGATTCAAGAAAGCGAATGAATATGATCTTTATGCAATCAATGAATTTTCAAGGGAATTGAAGTAGACAAAGCCAAGGTGGGCGTGATCGAGTACCCCCACCAAATTCGGTTAAAGGAATTGAGTTTTTCTCGGACATGCGAGTTTTTAGGGGAGGTTCATTCATAATTTTTCTAAAATCACTAAACCTTTGTGTAATCTGCTTGAGCAGGATAAAGTCTTGATTTTGATGATTCTTGCACTCAAGCATTTGAAACCCTAAAGAAAAAAGCTTGCCTCGGCACCCATTGTCGTTCCACAGTTGGGCGCTACCTTTTGAGCTCATGTGTGATGCAAGTGATTTGCGGTAGGAGCAGTCCTAGGCCAGCGCCACGGTAAGACCTTCCATGTGATATACTCGCTAGTAAAACTCTTAATGATGCTCAAGTGAATTACACAACAACGGAGAAAGAGTTACTAGTTTGTAGTTTTCGCATTTGACAAGTTCGATCCTATTTAATTGGTACAAAGGTAATTGTTCATACGGACCATTCGGCAATCAAATACTTATTTGCTAAAAGGATGCTAAACCTCGTTTGATTCGTTGGATATTACTTTTACAAAATTTGATATTGAAATTGGGGCGGAAAAGAGCAGAAAATCAAGTGGCGATCACTTATCACGTTTGGAGCATAATAGGGAGGAGGGGGGCGGATCTAGAGATATGCGATGCATTCCCGGATGAACAAATTCTAATTGCCTCGGCGCCTCGGCCGCCTCGGCCCCAGCGCCTCGGCACCCGCCGGCGCCTCGGCAACCATGGATCGGCACCTGCGCCTCGGCAACTCTGGGCCGCGGCGGTCTTTGGCGAGTCTTTGCGCCTCGGCAATTTGGGGGCGAGACACGGCGGCGGCACATGCCTCGGCAATACCACATACGCAGATTTAGTTAACTTCCTTGTTTGTGGTATTTTTCCGTATGGCATTACTCACCAAGGGAAAAGCGGTTCCGCCATGATGCTAAGCATTACTTTTGGGACGAGCCTCTTTTGTTTTAAACAATGTGCAGATCGGGTTATCGCCGATGTGTCCCCTGAAGAAACAACAGAATGTACTCGGCAATGCCATTCTTCACCCTATGGAGGACATTTTGGAGGAACTCGTACCATGACCAAAGTCTTGCAATCCGGTTTGTATTGGCCAACATTGTACAAAGATGCCCAAGACTTTTACAAGCAATGTGATCGTTGCGGAGGGGCGGGCAATATCTCTAGGCGACATGAGATGCCACTCGAACATCATCGAGGTGGGCTGTTCGATGTATGGGGATCGATTTTATGGGACCTTTCCCATCTTCATTCGGCAACCTCTACATCTTACTTACCGTCGACTATGTGTCTAAATGGGTAAGCATTTGCGGTTCCCAGCAGCGATTCCAAGACCGTGCAGCGATTCTGCTGAGAAAAACATATTTACGGTTTGGGATGCGAGAGCAATTATCGGTGGCGGGGGCAAGCATTTTGACACGGACTAATTGCCAAGATGTTGCAGCGCCGGCATATCACACAAGATCGCCACGGCATATCACCCACAAACCAGCGGGACAGCGAAATTTTCAGCAGGGAGTTGAAGGGAATACTCGAGAAAGTTGTAAATCCCTCAAGGAAGGATTGGTCATTAAGACTAGATAGCGCACTTTGGGCATATCGCCTTTGCATTCAAAACACCATTAGGTATGTCCCCCTTCCAACTTGTCTATGGTAAAACATGTCATCTACGGTGGAAATCGAGGCACAAGGCGTCTTTGGGCAATCAAGACCGTGAATATGGATTGGGAAAGTGCGGACAAAAGCGTTTGATGGATCTCAATGAGATAGAAGAATTTCGTGCACTCGCCTATAACAATGCGAATCTACAAGGAGAAAACAAGCGATGGCATGACAGAAACTATTGCCCACGGCAATTCACGCCCGAGAGCAACTAGTTCTCTATTCAATTCTCGGCTAAAACTTTTTCCGGGAAAGTTGAAATCAAGATGGTCGGGACCATTTGAAGTAAATCAAACCATTCTCCCATGGTCTTTGTGATAATCAAGTCCATCTCGACAACCATGAATTCAAAGTTAATGGACAAGAATTGAAGCACTACAATGGTGCCCATGTGGAGCGTAACAAGGAAGTGGTCAATTTAGGAGATGCATGAGCATGCTCTCCCTTTTGATATTTTATTTTTTTTTTTTTTTTTTTTATTTTTTTTTTTTCGATTATTTAATTATTTTTTTTTTCATTTTTTCGATTATTATTTTTTTATTATTTTATTATTTTGCGATTATTAGTAGTTTTAGGATAGATTTTTTTTTTATTCAAGTCTAAGAATCCTATTACACATCTTTATTTATTTTCTTTATTAGTTTATCTTTAATTTTAATCCTTATTTGATTTGTTTTTGAATTGTAGGAAAGGAAGTTCAAGATAAAGAAAGAATTCTAAACCAAGTAGGAAAACATCTTCAACAAGGAAACTAATGGGCTGAATCTAAGGCTTATATAAAGCCTCCAATTCATCTAACCAAAACCCCTTTTGTCGAAAATTCCTACCAAACCCTAAACCCAATTTTCGATTTCCCTAATCCCACCCACCTATCTTTTCTATAAAACCCATCACCCTTAACCTATTCCTACTTTCTATCTTGCAACTTTTTAGTTTCTTTTCTTTTCTTTGTTTTTACTCACAACCAAGATCATACATGGCATCAAGATTAAACTTTTAGTTCATCCAAGTTCCTCCAAAGAACCAAGATACAAGAAGTTTGCTACACGTGGTTCAAGAAAGATTTCAATCAAAGTTTGAAAGCGGAAGATTCATGAAGAACAAGGCTTTGAATACTCAGATCTCAAGATTTTGGCCTTGAACCATTCATCTTCAAAAGGATTGCACATCAAAAGTGGCAAATCTTTTGCCATCACCGGAGCAAGGTAACATCTCATGGGTAAGAGAATTCTATGCTCACTCACCTAACCCGGATAATCCTTATGTTTTTGTTCGTGACAAGGCCATACTTATAAGTCTCGAAAGCATCAACACCTTTTACGGACTTTACATTGAGAAGGGCGAGCATCAAGCCGCCGTTGACCAAATCAATCCCAAGCAACTCGACAAGGTGCTTCAAGAACTCACTCAGCAGGGAACTCATTGGAGCAGCCCGGTAAATACAAGAGCACGGTAAATCGCCTTCGGGCTAAACCCGAGGCAAAACTATGGAATAAGTTTGTTAAAACTTCTTTAATGCCCTCCACACACAATACTACCGTTGATATACCCGTCTTTTGCTCATACATTCTATTTTGCATAATCGCATCATTAACATTGGAAAAATTATTTGCGATGAGATTTTTTTGTATGCAGCTCAAAAGATAAGGGTTATCTTTTCTTCCCTTGCTTAATTTCCAATCTTTGCAGGAGATGCATGTCCCGAGTGAGTCCACCGATGAAAAGGCCCTACCCAAGTCTGGTTGGAATCAAGCACTAATCCGGAAGCTAATGGGAGAGGCCGGGAGATTCTTCAAGGCCTCCAATTGCCACGGCAACTCCTGCCGCCGCGGCAATCCCTAATGCCCAAGCACCTAACGCCCGGAACAACTCGGCCATTAATCCGGGACACTTTGAAGCACTTTTGCACCCATTGGAAAGCCGCCTAAGGCAAATTGAAGATCGGCAACTAATGTTCATGCGGTACATGAAGGAGCACAACAATGCCATCACCCAAGTCATCCTAGAAAAGTACCGGACAATCGTGTCCCAATCTTTCCCAATATTTCCGCAACCCGATATCCTTGCCACGGCAACCAAGGAAGCTGGCGCCACGGCAACCAACCACGACAATGCCCGGGCAAAGCTAAAAAAGCCAAAGGTAAAGCACCTAGGTAAAGCACCTATGCGAATCAACTCCTACGGAATCATTTTCTGATTTTTCAGATTCGGACGAGTCCTCCATTGAACCAATAAAGACCGCACCAATTGAATCCTCCAAGCGAAAAGCCATTGACATTGATGAAGAGGATGATGAGGACAACCCGTCACGAGGATCGATTCCACCACCGGCAACAAGAAAACAACCATCAGCGTTCAAGCAAGAAAATCAAGGCGCGCCAACTAGAAGGAAACTAATCATCTCGATGGCGAACTCTCGGAGTAAGTCCTCGTATGCATTTTTTTTTTTTATTGTTATTTTTCGTTATTTTATGCATGCATTGAGGACAATGCCTCTCACTCGAGTTTGGGGATTGTTATTAGTAATTACCATGTTTAGTTACATTAATCTTAAGCATTACATTTAGGATACATAAATTGCTTGCCATGCCTTTAATTGGAACAAAATTGCTTAGATTTGATGAATATTCAATGATGACTTTGCCAATGCACTTAATTGATAGAATTTTTATTCTAGGATAACCATGGAAAAACTTAGAATTTTACTATGATGCTAAATTTGATGAAACTTTGTTGTGGTTTGATTGATTTAAGGAGTTCTAGTAAACTTAGGTTGATAATTAATAAATTGGGGATTAGAATAAAAATTGGATGAATGCTAGAGGTGCCCGAAATTGGCTCTAGCATATGCTAAAAAAATTGATCACTAGAGGTTTAAAAGCTGGCTCTAGAGGCGTTAATTTTTTTTTAACTAACTAGGTGCAAAAACCGGCTCTAGTCGATTAAATTAACTTAAGAAAACTAAAAATAAAACACTAGAGGTGCCGAAATTGGCTCTAGTTAAAACATGTTAAAAAGAACCCAATGAAGTAATTTGAAAACCTATTGTTTGCATAGAATCAGAAAAATCAACTTGCACACAACTCACACACACTCACAAGCATTATAGTTTGATTAGAGTAATTCCTCAGTTTTTCGAAAAATAAAAAGCCAATCATACTTTGTGCCCGGTTGAGAGGTGAAATCAAGTTCAAAGCTAAGTTTGTGAAAATTTGAAGTCTTGGCGGTAATTATGAGTTTGCATTGCTTGAGGACAAGCAATAGTTCGAGTTTGGGGGTGTGATAAGTGTTCAAAAGTACTATTTTTCTTACCCTTTTTACTCATATTATTGTTAGACTTAGGCTCATATTAGTTGCATAGTTAGCCATTCATGCATTAATCCATGTTTCCTTCAATCGTTGAGCTTGATTACATAACTTGGTGATTTTGTGGAAATAGATCTTTGCTTTGGTGTGTTTTTTGTGTGTATGTGCGGGATCACTTGCCAAAGCAATGCCGAGCTAGTTTGCAGGGCAATGCATGAAGGATATGCGAGCTAGTTGCAGGGCGGTGCATGAAGGAGGCGCGAGCAGTTGCCATGGCATTTGTCGACAAAGACCAAAAGCAATATGGATGTCGAAATTCATGATTTTACAAGCCCAAGATGACATGGAGCAAGGCCCAAGCCCAAAGGAATTTGATTGCCATGCGAGAGATTAAAGAAGAATTAAATTCCAAGAGGATAGGAGAAGTTCTAATAGGAATAAAATTATAATAAAAATTATATTCTTTAAAGATAATTTAATTCCAACTCAAACTCCTCCTCAAAGAAGGACTTTGGCCTAGCCCTATAAATATCAAGGAGATTTCGACAATTCAAGGGGAGAGCAGAGGAAATTTGGCAAGTCCAAGTAGGGCAAGAGGAGAGAATTTTCGACAAGCATCAAGGGCAAGGAGGATTTCGACAAGCCTCTTCCTTCATCTTTGTTCGATTGGGTTCATGCTAGGGATTAATTATCTTGTGTTTCTTTGGAACCTAGCCATGAACTAAATTTACTTGGCTATAGTTATTGTGTTTTGTGGTTGTGAGAAACTATTGGTTTTTGTTTAGGTAATAAGAGTTTGCACTTTTCTATTTCAAGGTTTATTCATTCTTGATTCTTATTATTGTTTGCGAGTGAATTGGGAGAGGATCTCGTGATTTCATCCATTTATCTAATATCGGGAGAGTTAGATTCAAAAGCGAATGAATATGATCTTTATGCAATCAATGATGGTGAAGATTAATCCGGCTTAGGAATAAGTTAAGGATTTCAGCTAGGGGAAGAAACCATTAAGAAGAAAGCCCAAGTAGTTGCCCAACTAGTCGCCCAAGCAACCATCATTGAAGAACTCAATTGAATTCATCTTTTCTTTTACTTAATTGCTTTCTAGATTAGTTATTAGTTAAAACTTCTATAATCCTTCACTTGTGGATGCAAGAACTAGATTCTTGAAGTGGCACCAATTGCTGCGGCGTGTATACTTGCACAATTTTTTAACAAGTTAGTTGCCCAAGGTTAGTTACTTGCCATGCCTTTGATTGGATTTAATTGCTTAAACCATCAATGAATTTTAGTTGCCTTTAAATTTAGGATTGCATGGAAAGAACTTAGAATTTTACTATGATGCTGAATATTATTTGTGCACGATTATGGCTTGTTGATTGAAAAAACTTAGTGAAATTAGGTTGCTTAAAATATTAGGTAAATTTTCTTGCTAGAGGTGGGTGCTGAAAACTCTAGTTAAGAATCACTAGAGGTTCCGAAATTGGCTCTTAAACTTAAATTTAAATCCAATCCTTATTTTAGAACACCTCAATTCACGATTAGCCTATTCTCTCAAAAAATTCATCATTAAAAGGTGATCTTTTCTTTTTCATGTCTTTTAATTGCTTTTAATTAGATTAGTTATTAGTTAAAACATTCTATAATCCTTCATTTGTTTTTACTTTTAGTTGCATTGAAGGGATCAAATTGCCCAAGTGAGTAGGAAATTAGCAATTCTTGACAATTTGACATTTTATGGGAATAAATCTAAAAGAATTGAAATTCCATGAAGAAATCAAAGAAGATTAATTCCAAAAGTTTAGAAGAAATATTTGGAAAGTAAATAAATAAAAAGAGATGTATCTCTTATACTTACAAATTTAGTTTTTCAAATATAAGAAGAATTTGCATATGTTGTTTGCCTTTATTGATTTAGTTTACATTTTTCTTTATCTTTCTTGTGTTTATTTTGCATTTGTAAATTTGGCTTCAATTGTGATATTTTTGTTTAAGTATTTGAGTTTGCAATTTTAATTATTCTTAATTTTTATTTGAGTGAATTGGGAGAGGATTGTAATTCATCCATTTATCTAATATAGAATTAGATTGCGAATATTTCAATTATGATGAATTTGATTGGATTTAGATTTTATACTTGTTGAATATCAAAAAATTAAATTTTTGAAATAGGTTGAAGAAATAACTTTAAATTTAGAATTCACAAAAAACTTAAAACTCCATTCATTACTTAAGAATCTTATTTGATTACATCTCTTTTAATTTAATTAGAATTAAATTTCAAAAACCTCTTAGGTATGTCCCCCCGTGCACTCGCCATAACAATGCACGAATCTACAAGGAGAAAACAAAGCGATGGCATGACAAGAAACTATTGCCACGGCAATTCACGCCAGTGGCAACTAGTTCTCCTATTCAATTTCTCGCTAAAAAACTTTTCCCGGAAAGTTGAAATCAAGATGGTCGGGACCATTTGAAGTCGCCAAACCATTCTCCCATGGGTGTGGATAATCAAGTCCATCTCTCGACAACCATGAATTCAAAGTTAATGGACAAAGATTCAAGCACTACAATGGTGCCCATGTGGAACGAAATAAGGAAGTGGTCAATTTAGAGATGCATGAGCATGCTCTCCCTTTTGATATTTTTATTTTTATTTTTATTTTTTTTTTTTATTTATTATTTAATTATTTATTTTTCATTTTTTTTTTCCGATTATTTTTTTTTATTATTTTATTATTTTGCCGATTATTAGTAGTTTTAGGATAGATTTTTTTATTCAAGTCTAAGAATCCTATTACACATCTTTATTTATTTTCTTTATTAGTTTATCTTTAATTTTAATCCTTATTTGATTTGTTTTTGAATTGTAGGAAAGGAAGTTCAAGAGAAAGAAGGAATTTTAAACCAAGTAGGAAAACATCTTCAACAAGGAAACTAATGGCTGAATCTAAGGCTTATATAAAGCCTCCAATTCATCCTAACCAAAACCCCTTTGTTAAAAAAATTCCTACCAAACCCTAAACCTTTTTTTCATTTCCCCTAATCCCACCCACCTATCTTTTCTATAAAACCCATCACCCTTAACCTATTCCTACTTTCTATCTTGCAACTTTTTAGTTTTTTTTTTTTTCTTTTTGTTTTTACTCACAACCAAGATCATACATGGCATCCAAGATTAAACTTTTAGTTCATCCAAGTTCCTCCAAAGAACCAAGATACAAGAAGTTTGCTTGGTTCAAGAAAGATTTCAATCCAAGTTTGAAAGCCTAAGATTCATGAAGAACAAGGCTTTGAATACTCAACTCTCATCAAGATTTCGGCCTTGAACCATTCATCTTCAAGAGGATTGCACATCAAAAGTGGCAAATCTTTTTGCCATCAAGTGGGTAAGAGAATTTATGCTCACTCACCTAATTTGATAATCCTTATGTTTTTGTTCGTGACAAGGCCATACTTATAAGTCCCCAAAGCATCAACACCTTTTACGGACTTTACATTGAGAAGGACGAGCATCAAGCTTCTTCGTTGACCAAATCAATCCCAAGCAATTCGACAAGGTGCTTCAAGAACTCACTCAACCGGAACTCATTTGAACGACGGTAAATACAAGGGAAATCGCTTAAAACCCGAGGCAAAACTATGGAATAAGTTTGTTAAAACTTTAATGCCCTCCACACACAATACTACCGTTGATATACCACGCCTTTTGCTCATACATTCTATTTTGCATAATCGCATCATTAACATTGGAAAAATTATTTGAAATGAGATTTTTTATGAAATTTCAAAAGATAAATATCTTTTTCTTCCCTTGCTTAATTTAAAATCTTTGCAAGGAGATGCATGAGATGAAAAGGCCCTACCCAAGTCCGGGTTGGAATCAAGCACTAATCCGAAGCTAATGGGAGAGGCACCGGAGATTCTTCATTCAATTGTCACAAATTTAATGCCCAAGCACCTAACGCCAGTGGCAACTCGCCATTAATCCCGGGACATAAGCACTTTTTGAACCCATTGGAAAGCCGCCTAAGGCAAATTGAAGATCGGCAACTAATGTTCAGATGAAAGCACAACAATGATTAAGTCATCCTAGAAAGGTTGGAAAAAGTAAATAGACAACAAGAATGTATTTTTCAACCCCGACAATGCCCCGCAACCAACCAAAAGTTTATACGGAATCATTTTTCGATTTTTCAGATTTGAGTCCTCCATTGAACCAATAAAGACCGCACCAATTGAATCCTCCAAACGAAAAGCCATTGACATTGATGAAGAAATTGCGACGAGGATCGATTCCACCACCGCAACAAGAAAACAAATTGTTCAAGCAAGAAAATCAAGGCCAACTAGAAGGAAACTAATCATTTTGTGGTTCGATGCATTTTTATTTTTATTGTTATTTTTCGTTATTTTTATGCATGCATTGAGGACAATGCCTCAAGTTTGGGGGATTGTTATTAGTAATTACCATGTTTAGTTACATTAATCTTAAGCATTACATTTAGATACATAAATTGCTTGCCATGCCTTTAATTGGAACAAGAATTGCTTAGATTTGATGAATATTCAATGATGACTTTACCAATGCACTTAATTGATAGAATTTTTATTCTAGATAACCATGGAAAAAAACTTAGAATTTTACTATGATGCTAAAGTTTGTTGTGGTTTGATTGATTTAAGGAATTCTAGTAAACTTATTTAATTTAAATTGGGGATTAGAATAAAATTGATGAATGCTAGAGGTTCGAAATTGGCTCTAGATATGCTAAAAAAATTGATCACTAGAGGTGCCCAAATGGTCTTTAAAATTTTATCTAGAGGTGCCCCAAATGCTCTAGTCGATTAAATTAACTTAAGAAAACTAAAAATAAAACACTAGAGGTGCCCAAATTGGAGTTAAAACATGTTAAAAAGAACCCAATGAAGTAATTTGAAAACCTATTGTTTGCATAGAACCAAAAATCAACTTGCACACAACTCCGCACACACTCACAAGCATTATAGTTTGAAAAATAAAAAGCCAATCATACTTTGTGCCCTGCTCAGAATTGAAATCAAGTTCAAAGCTAAGTTTGTGAAAATTTGAAGTCTTTGTGTAATTATGATTTTGCATTGCTTGAGGACAAGCAATAGTTCGAGTTTGGGGTGTGATAAGTGTTCAAAAGTACTATTTTTCTTACCTTTTACTCATATTATTGTTAGACTTAGGCTCATATTAGTTGTATAGTTAGCCATTCATGCATTAATCCATGGCTTCAATCCTGAGCTTGATTACATAACTTGGTGATTTTTGTGGAAATAGATGCTGCTTTGGTGTGTTTTTTGTGTGTATGTCAGGATCACTTGCCAAAGCAACTTGCCAAAGTTAGTTTCCCATGAAGGATATGCAATGCTAAGGATAATTGACCCGTTTAAGACAAAGACCAAAAGCAATATGGATGTCGAAAATGATTTTACAAGCCCAAGATGACATGGAGCAAGGTCCAAGCCCAAAGGAATTTGATTGCCATGCAGATTAAAGAAGAATTAAATTCCAAGAAGATAGAGAAGTTCTAATAGGAATAAAATTATAATAAAGAATTATATTCTTTAAAGATAATTTAATTCCAACTCAAACTCCTCCTCAAAGAAGGACTTTGGCCTAGCCCTATAAATATCAAGGAGATTTCGACAAGATCAATAGAGAGAGCAAGAGGGAAATTTCACAAGTCCAAGTAGGCAAGAGGAGAGAAGTCATCAGGGCAAGGAGGATCATTATTCCATGACTAGGGATTAATTATCTTGTGTTTCTTTTGGAACCCAGCCTGAACTAAATTTACTTGGCTATGGTTATTTGATTGAGAAACATTGGTTTTTTTTAGGTTAAGAGTTTGCACTTTTCTATTTCAAGGTTTATTCATTCTTGATTCTTATTATTGTTTCTATTAGTGAATTGGGAGAGATTCGTGATTTCATCCATTTATCTAATATCGGGAGAGTTAGATTCAAGAAACGAATGAATATGATCTTTATTCAATCCAATGATGGTGAAGATTAAGCTTTAGGACCAATTTCAACGGCTAAGAGGAGGCAAGATTGATATCTGATTCACGCTGGATGTATTATAAGGCATGCACAAGTAGCTAGAGTTTCGACTTAGGATAAGAAGAAACTTGCACCAATTGCGAAGCACTCTAAACACGCAACAAGTTTCTGGCGCCGTTGTCGGGGATTGGCAATATCTTAAGACTTGTTGAATATCCAATGATGAATTTTAGCCACCACACTTAATTGAAACAACCTTTAAATTTAGGATTGCGTGGAAATAACTTAGAATTTTACTATGATGTTGAATATTATTGACACGATTGTGGTTTGTTGATTGAAAGAAACTTAGTGAACTTAGGTTGCTTAAAATATTGGGTAAATTCAAAAGATTTTCTTGCTAGAAGTGCCTAAAACCGGCTCTAGTTAAGAATCACTAGAGATGACCGAAATTGGCTTTAGTTGATTAACATTAAAATAAGAAATTGCTTGTTTTCCTAGAGGTGCCCGAAATTGGCTCTAGTAAACTTAAATTTAAATGCCCCGATAATTAAATTGATAAAAACCTATTATTCACATATAATCTTGAAAATCAACTTGTATCTCTTTTACATTCAATGCCAATTTAAATTCATACTTTCCAAATATAAGAAGAATTTGACCTAGCCATCCCCTAGAAAAGGAGGTAAGCCACCAACCTTGCAAAGAGAAGGAGGGAAGATAGGCTGTCGACATTTTTCTTTATCTTTCTTGTGTTTATTTTGCACCAAGCCATGAACTAAATTTAATTGGCTTGGGTTATTGTGTTTTTGTGGTTGTGAGAACGATTTGATTAGTTTAAGTATTTGAGTTTGGAATTTTAATTCAAAGTTTGTTCATTCTTGGTTCTTAATTTTTATTGCGAGTGAATTGGGAGAGGATCTCGTGAATTCATCCATTTATCTAATATCGGGAGAGTTAGATTCAAGAAACGAATGAGCATGGTCTTTATTCAATCAACCGATGGTGAAGACTAATTCGACTTAGGGATATGCTGAAAATTTCAACGACTAAGAGGAGCGCAAGATTAGTTGTTGTTCATCCTTGGTTCACGCATGGATGTATTATCAAGGCATGTGCAATTAACAATTTTCGCGTTAGGGATAATGAGGAATCATTGAAGAACGCTTCGCTGAACTTTGGAAGTTGTCACCCAATTGCCCAGGCAATCGACCCATTCTTAATTGCCTTGGCAATCACGGATGCATTGCCCAGGCAATCACAGAAGAATTGCCCTGGCAATCCGACTGCTACTCAATCACCACGATAGTCCATTCGATCATCATTCCATGACTCACGATAACCCGTCCTACTCTCTCTTATTTGATTACATCTCTTTTTAATTTAATTGCTCTTTCACTTTACTCGTCAAAATCAACCCCTATTATCAATTGTGTTTTTATTTTTACAGTGCAAGAAGTTAGATTCTAAAGTAGCACCAATCCCTGTGGAGACGATATATAATCTATACTATAACTCACAACGTGTACACTTGCACCAATTGCGAAGCACTCTAAACATGCAACAAATATATCATATAGTATATATTATATGTTATATATATATATATATTATGTATTATATAGCTTTAGTGTTATAATATATATATATATGCATATATAAAACCTTATTATATAATAAAATGATTATGACATATTGTTGATGTATGATATTTAGGAGTTTATTGTTTGTTCTTTTTATGTCTTTCTTTTCATCATGATCTTTATGCCATACCATGTAAATTTGCATTCAGATATTGAACTGTGTTAATATGGTGTCTCGTTATTCGGGAGTAAATGCGGCCAGTTTCAAATTTAGTGATGGCGGTCTTGATGTTTACTTTTGAATAACGGGCCTTTAAAATAGACTCACATGTATAACCGAATTTAAATTATTCGTCACTTTAATTTGGAAAGTTTAATATTAACAAAGCAATAATTATTTATTTTCTTTTTTATGGTACCAATTTTTGGGCGGTGTGGGGTGCCAAAACTCTCCCATCCGTAACCGACTCCCGAACTGGCTTTCAAATGAATCTTTGGTTTTTATGGTGGCTGGGCTACCTCAGTGACCGGTGGTGACTTTGAGTTTTCATTATTTTTCCCAAAAACACAAAATTTTAAAGGACTCCCCATTTTATTAATATTTCCCAAAAAACCAAAGGAAACCTATTACTCATTTGTAGCGATCTCATTCGATTTTAAAAAATTTGAAAAAAAAGATAGGTCGCTGCAGCTGGCGACTCTGTTGGGGATGGGTTTTGATTTTTAAAACTAAAGTGAGTCAGACCATTTTTCAAAAAGAATAAAATAATAATTATCACTTTATTAATATCAGAAATTGTGAATTAGAGTGACGATTAAATTGATATCCATTTATAAATGCGAGTTTATTTTAACGCATTTAAAATTTGACATTTAAACCCGTCTTTTTAAGTGGGGGAAAACGATAGTGCTTTCATGTGGATATTGTTCCTCCGTATGAGCCTAGTAAGTACCTTCGGGGCTCGACTACCCTATATTTTCATGGGAATATTGTTTCCTCGTATGGACATAGCGAGAGGGTCCCCATGAATTGAACTCGGTTGAGAGGAGTCTATAATGGGTGATGATCGAGGGCCTTGCTACTCTTTAGAAGGGGACATCGAGGACAGTTTGGGTACCGTTTAGAACCAAAATTGCATGTAGAGAACATAGAAAGCCCACCCCTTTTAGAGCCATGCGATTAACCTAGGTTCATTAGAAATGATGTAAATAGGGTTGTTTTCTCTGATTTATTTTCTTGTTTTTTATTTTATATGCTTATTGATTTTATCCAGTACTAACTTGTTTTCTTTTTGTCTTATTTTGTTTTGCATATATTTTTCATATACATTGCATAACATGAAGGCGTTGATTCGAGTGGTTTTCCGAGTTGAATTTTTTCATCATGGATAAAAGGTACCTCAAGAAGGAAGAAATTAACTCAACTGTTCGACATTGGTCCGAAGTCAACCAAAGAGTCCAAGGTGACAATTTACCTAGTGAGCGTAAAGTGGCGGGGTATAGATATGTCAGTCTACAACAAAATAATCTGTGGGATCTGAAACAAATTTGGGAAGGATGGGACCAACAATTACAAAGTTTGTTCCGGGAAAATTATGGTGACATAGCACATTTGATGTATGTTCGAATTAATCAGTCTATGCTTCGAGTTATCTTTCAGTTTTGGTATCCCGCATTCTATTGCTTCACTTTCAACGGGAAGGATTTGATGCCAACAGTCGATTAGTATACAACCTTGCTTAATCAGAAGAACATTTATGAATATTGGATTTACACGAAGCCAGAAAGGTCTCAGAATTACCCTTTGAAGCTTAAAACCACAACCGGGATGAGCGAAGATTGGGTCAAACGTTTGATTTTGGTTCGAGGAGACAGTACTGCTTTTTCATAGGAGTGTATTCGAGATATCATGTAATACCCCAAAATTTACTAAGTTGATTAAGGGTCATTTAGTACTAAGATATTAGCTTAAAAGCTAACTTAGTGACTAAAATGTCAAAAATGCAAAACTTAGGATTTCTCTAATTATGGGTTTTGAAAAGGAAATTTCTAAGGTTTAAAGGTCTCATGTGATAGATAGTGAATTGAATAAGCTTTTCTTAAAGTTTGGTTGAATTCCAAGGAAATTCGGAATGGGAATTAAAGTTTAAAAAGTTAGTCCAAAATGTAATTTTTGGAAATTTCATGACTAAAGTATAAACTTTGGAAAAATTTAGAGACTAGAGCGGTAATTTACCAAAAGTTAAGGGTTTGTATTTTATAAATAAATAGATCACATAAGGGTGTGGATCGAATGTGAAGACTTTGGTTGGATCCGATGTTTCTATTATTGGGAAATTACAGTTAAAATTTAAATGGAATTTGGATATCCGAATTGAATCGAATAATTATGAGACTTCATCATCAGATAGAGGAAGGTTATAAAAGTTTATTATAAATGCTTAATGAAGGATTTTCAAGAAAGATGTTCCCCGATGGAGATTTCGGGTAATTATCGATATTTTTGGATCAAGTCAAATTACTAAGTTTGACTATATTAAAGTGGAGGATTTTGTATGAAAGTATGGATCTATTTATGGAATTAAGGAAATATGTAATTCCTGAGTTAGAGTTGATAGTTCGATAAAGGAAAAATCGTAGAAGGTAAAAATCGGGAAATTGGATCGAACAAAAATCATAAATGATATTTTATGATTAATTAATGATGATGACCGGTTGGGTTGGAACCAACCTAGTTCAAATGTAATGGAATGACACAATTTTGAACTAGTTGTAAATTTGATTTAGTTAGAGGGTTATTTTTGGAAAGAGAAAAAATAATTTTAAATTCATTTTTCAAGTAACAAGTGGCAAATTATGATTTTATATTAGAAAATAAGTCAAAAATGATGAACAAAAAATTCATCATCTTCCTCCCAATTTCGAAAAGAAGAGAAAATATGGGGGAAAAGGTTCAAAAATTTTCTAGCTCAAATTCCAAGCATTTGATCAAGAATTCAAGCAAGGTTGTTTGAGGTAAAGTGATCTACTCTTCACTCTCTACGTTTTGATAGTAAAATTGCATGGAATTATGAAGTATTAGATTAGGGTTTAAAGAGAGAGAAATTAAGGTTTCATGGAAAATTTATGGAATTCAAGTAGTAGATGATGAATTAAGCTTAGTATTGTTGAAATCAAGTTAAATTCATGGTGAAAGTTATAAACCCTAATCTTGAACTTTAGGGATTTATTAGAGTTTTGAGAATTAAGGATGAAAATTGTTAGATTATGATATTTGAAGCATTATATTGATGATGAAAGTTCAATTTTAATGTTTGAAGGTTAAATTCCCTTTAGGGACTAATTTAAAATTTTGGGATTAAATTGTTAAAATTTAATTGATGATGGAGATGAATAGAAAATGATGTTTCAAGCTTGAATTGACAATTTAGGACCAAATTTTATATTTTAGAAATGTTAAGGACCATTTCGGCATTTCCAAAAGATTAAGGATTTATTTGTTAAAAATTATTTTGGTGGTGAAAATGATAAAATTGTGATGTTGGAAGCTTATTTTAGCATTTTGGACCAAAATAAAAATTTTGAAAAGTCTATGGACCTATTCGAAAATTTGAGAAAATTAAGAAGATTTTTATGGAATTATTTTGTTGAAGAAGGATTAAAGAGCAATTATTGGAAATGTGATCAAATTGGCTTGAAATGATGAAAAATGACCATTTTGGCAAGAATGTGAAAATAAAGGATTATTTTGGAAATTGTTGTTTTGATGGTGGCTTAGATAAAAATGAGCTAGAATTGATGACTCAAGCTTACTAAGGACTAAAATAGGAAAATTTCAAACTTTTCAAAGTTTAGTGACCAATTCGGTCAAATGGAAAATAAAAGGGAAAGTGTTGTAATTATTGGTAATAGGTGATTACTTGAATTAAGTTTAAATTCAAGTACCTTGGTAAAATTAGTGACTAAAATGTCACCTTAGTAAAGTTTGAAACTTTATGGAAAATGACTCGAATGATTTTGAAATAGAAGAATTGGAACATTTAGAGCATGAATAGTTGTTGGATGTTCAAATTGGTCATTAAGGACTGTAATAAGTTTTGAACAGTACAAGGATGAAAGGAAAATATTTATAAATGTTATATTCGGGTGATTATAATAGTACGTCCAAGATATTGTTAGATTGGGATCTAACAAATATTTCTTTTATTTGATTTATGAAGTTTAAGTTCGAATCAAGAGAAGTTCGAGGAGTAATGAAGAAAAAAGATTAAAGAAGACTTAGTGAGGCATATAAATAAAAGGCCCAGGTAAGTGCAATGCATACATAACATGAAACATGGATGTTTTATACATCACCGACAAGACTTGCGATGAGTCTACCTGGTTTATATTTTGTCATGATATTTGTGTCATTGATCATATATATGTCAAATGTTGAAAATAAATGCATTGATCACTAGTTATTGATGATGGCATAATATGAATGTTATTTTGGTTATGAACTGTTAAATGTTGATATATTGATATATGTTGCCATTGATGACTTAAATGATGAAATAAAGCCCAATGTATGATATAGAAGTTCAAAGGTATAGTTGGCTAGCCATAGAGTCATAAACAGCTGTATAAAGATTCTAAGCACTTCTGGTAAAGTGCAAAATTTATAAATACTCATTGAGGAGTATACCCGTGCATGGTTTGAGTATACAGACTTATTACGGGTGCTAAGCACTTTGGTGTAATTTCATAAAAAATCAATGAGGGATATATTGTATACTCCGGTAAGTATACAAAAGCACTTCGGTGCTAAACACTCCCGGTAGAGTGCAAATAATATACATACTTAAGAAAGGTTGGGTATGGGGGGATGACACGTGTACATAGAATCTCTTAATTTGATACCCTGGGCTAAATAGCTTGAAAGCTTGCATGTAGAAATGGAAAGAGGTATTGGTAAGCATTGAAAGCTTATGGATGAAAATGACAACGGTATTGGTAAGATCTACTCTTATCCATTTGATATACATATATGCTATCACATATTTAATTATGTTAATGAGTATGTAATGGTAAGGTGATCATATGCATTGTTAATTATAAATATTGATATTTATATTATGACAATTGCACTTGAATTTGAATTATTGCCTCACAAAGTGAATACTTAGCATGTAATTGTTTCACGCGTAGGAAAATATGAGCGTTTGGAGTAAGGAGCACTAATGGACATCATCTATCAAGAATAGGTACATCAGTATCAGTAATATAATATTTAAGGTTGTTTGATATTCACTAGTTGCCATGTTTATTAAAAAGTTATGCATGCTCTGATATAAATCGTATTTTATTTGGAATCTAGATGAATTTTGAATCAGGCAGTTTCACTATTTATATAAAGTCGAATTTAATAGATAAGTTTATGCCTGAAATTAAACCTGATTTGAAGACAAAAATATAAAGTTTAAACTTTACGTGATTAATTAGATTTGCAAATAAAGTCTAAATTGTAATATTGTTTTTATAAAAAAAAATGTTTACCAAATTATCAATATTCTATGGTTTTATAAATATTTTGTGACATCTTTGTCTCGTATTCAATGATAGATACGGGAAGGGGTGTTACATTTATTGGTATCAGAGCTACAGGTTTAGCCGGTTCTCGACCTAAATGAATGGGTTTTATGGTAAAAAGAGTATACATGCCACTAAGATAAAAATATTACTGATCTGATGTCTATATGATTTGATTGATGTTGCTCCTTACTAAAATAAATTTGAGATGAGTTGGTGAATGAGAGGTTCTGAAAAGAAACATCAATGGTAATAGTACTTTGAATTTAGTGGAATAAGAAAGAACACCGACACAAAAAGGAGTGACGGTGTAGGACTAAGGAATATCTGAATTTAAATGAAAAAAAAAATAGATAAAGGTCTAGTGATTGCAGATGGGCGGTTAAATTATTTGAAGATCATTTTGGATGGATTTTACTGTTGGATAGAGAGAAATTGGATGAAATTGTATTGTTAGAGGGAATCATGAGAATTTGCTTCACAGTAAAGGTTGTGCACATTAGTCTAATTTGATAATTTTAGGGATGATAAAGATTTGAATGAATTGAAAATCAATATTGGCACATTTTATCTTTTTGATAAAAATATGTTGGTTTTGATTGATCAAGACTCTATAAGTACGAAGTTAAGTGGTAAACGAGATATCCTCTTAGAACTCATTTTTGGGTAATATAGTGACTACAAACTTGTTGAGTATGCAAGGATGAGTTGGACATGTAGAAATTGTCCAAAAAAGGTGCAGGAAACTGAGTTTCTGGTAAACCTAATAGAGCTACCTTTCGAAGAGATTTAAATAGTTTTAGGCATGGATTGGTTATCTTTTTACCATGCTATTGTGGATTGTCGCTTAAAGTGATTAATCTTGAAAATTTTGAAAGGTAAAGAATAATAGTAGTGGGTGAGAGGATGAATCTTTTATCTAATGTGATTTCAGCTGTTTTTGATAAGAAACTGTTACTACATGGCTGCCAAGTTTTCTTAGCAAATATGGTAGATACCAGAACTGCTGAAAATAAATTGGAAGATATTCCTACAGTTCAAGAGTACCCAGAGGTATTTCTTGATGAATTGCCAGGATTACCCTTGATTAGGAAGTAGAATTTAAAATAGAGGTATTACCTGGTACTGTACCCTATTGATGGCCCCGTGTAGAATGGCGTCAATTGAGCTTTGAGAGTTAAAGGCATAATTATAAGAATTGTTGGATTGGGGTTTATAAGATCAAGTGTGTCACCTTGGGGCACACCGGTGTTATTCGTGAAAAAGAAAGATGGATCTATACGATTATGCATAGATTATCGTTAGCTAAATAAATTAATAGTGAAGAATAAGTATCCTCTCCCAAGGATTGATGATCTTTTTGATCAGTTAAAAAAGGTGCAGTTGTATTTTTTGAGATTGATATTCGATTAGGACATCATCAATTGGAGATCTAAGAAAAAGATATTCTAAAGACGATTTTCCAAATTTAGTATGGACACTATGAGTTTGTATTAATGTTGTTTGGATTGACTAATGCTCTGTCGTATTCATGGATCTGATCGACTAAATAATTTAGTCTTATTTGGATTAGTCTGTGATGATATTTTAGTTTAATAAAAGATAAAAGAGGAACATGATGCTCATCTTTGAATTGTTCTTCAGATCCTTAGGGGAAAAAACTATATTTCAAACTATCAAAGGGTGAATGTTGATTTTCAGGAGTTACTTTCTTGATCATATAGTTTCGGAAAAATAAATAAGAGTAGATCCCAAGAAGATACAAACTATAGTTTATTGGAAAATACCAAAGAATATATCAGAGGGTCGAAGTTTTTTTAGACTAGCTAATTATTATAGAAAGCTGTAAAGAATTTTTCAATGATTGCTTCTCCAATGACCAAGATACTAAGGAAAGATGTATCATTTATTTGAGTGAATAAAAAGATTTTCAAAGAAAATATGAGAAGTGTTATCAAGGTTCAAAAAAGTGGAAATGGAGAAACCAAAGGTTTTAAAGTTAATTTAAAAGATGCTTGTATTCTCGAGCAAGAATCTATATTTCGATTGATGAAGAATTGAAGAAAGAACTTCTATTTAAGGCACATTATTGTCCTTGACTATGCATCCAAGTATAAACAAGATGTATCAAGACTTAAGATGGATATTGGTGGTCAAGCATGAAAAGATTTATAACTGAGTTTATTTATAAATGCTTGACATGTCAATAAGCAAAAGCAGAACATCGGGTACCTTCTAGACTGTTAAAATCGATTTCCATTCCTCAGTAGAAAAGGGAAACGAGTAACTATGGATCTTGTAACAGGGCTACCTTTGACACCGTATAAGAAAGATTCAACTTGGGTAATAGTAGATAGATTTACTAAATCAGTACACTTATTTCCTGTCTGAAATAGATTATTCTATGGACAAGTATGATGAGTTATATGAAGGAGGTAGTTCGGTTACATAGAGTACCTATTTCGATAGTATCTGAAAGAGATCCAAAGTTTACTTCAAGATTTTGAAAATCTTTGCATAAAGTCTTGAGTACTCAATTCAATTTAAATATAGCTTTTCATCCTCAACAAATGAGCTATCTAGATTTTAGAGGATATGTTAACAGCTTGTGTAATTGAATTGGAAAGATCATGGAAAATGTATTTTCCTTTAGCTGAAATTTCTTATAATAATAGTACCAGGAAAGCATCAGAATGGCACCATTTGAAGTATTATTTGGAAGAAGTTGTAAGGCTCTACTTAATTGGTTTGAGCTACAGGACCAAAATGTACAAAGTGATTCGAAGGAAAACGGAGTTGATCTAACTCTAGAAAAGGAGAACAAAGTGAGAATTATTCAGAATAATTTGAGATAAAGTGTTTCTAAAGGTATTAACTTGGAAGAAATGATTACGATTTGGATGAAAAAGAAAGCTTAGCTCCAGATTTATTGGATCATAGGAGATCTTGAAAAAAAGTAGGACCATTGTTTTACTAGTTAGCCTTGCCACCTGAGGTAAGAAAAAATACATGTTGTCTTTCATGTATCTACGTTATGAAGATATTGGTTAGATCCCTCACATGTCATCACTCCTGAGGAAATTGAGTTACAACTAGATTTGACATATGAAGAAGAACCAGTGAAAATTCTAGTATACAGAGTTAAAGAATTAAGGAACAAGAAAATCCCTATGGTCAAAATTCTTCGGATGAACCACAAAGTTGATGAGGCCACTTGAAAAACTAAGAAGTAGATGAAAAAACAATATCCGGACCTTTTGAATCAAGTATATATTGAAAATTCGAGGACGAATTTTCTTAAGGGGGAGAGAATTGTAATACCCAAAAATTTACTAAGTTGATTAAGGGTCATTTAGTACTAAGGTATTAGCTTAAAAGCTAACTTAGTGACTAAAATGACAAAAATGCAAAAGTTAGGATTTCTCTAATTATGGGTTTTGAAAAGGAAATTTCTAAGGTTTGAAGGCCTCATGTGATAGATAGTGAATTGAATAAGGTGTTCTTAAAGTTTGGTTGAATTCCAAGGAAATTTGGAATGGGAATTGAAGTTTAAAAAGTTAGTGACAAAAATGTAATTTTTGGAAATTTCATGACTAAAGTATAAAATTTGGGGACTAGAGCGGTAATTTCCCAAAAGTTAAGGGTTTTTATTTAATAAATAAATAGATCACATAAGGGTTTGGATCGAATGTGAAGACTTTGGTTGGATCCGATGTTTCTATTATTAGGAAATTACAGTCAAAGTTTAAATGGAATTTGGATATCCGAATTGAATCTAATAATTATGAGACTTCATCATCAGATAGAGGAAGGTTATATAAGTTTATTATAAATGCTTAATGAAGGATTTTCAAGAAAGATGTTACCCGATGGAGATTTTGGGTAATTGTCGATATTTTCAGATCAAGTCAAATTTCTAAGTTTGACTTTATTAAAGTGGAGGATTTTGTATGAAAGTATGGATCTATTTATGGAATTAAGGAAATATGTAATTCCTGAGTTAGAGTTGACAGTTCGATAAAGGAAAAATCGTAGAAGGTGAAAATCGGGAAATTGGATCAAACAAAAATCATAAATGATATTTTATGATTAATTAATGATGATGACCGGTTGGATTGGAACCAACCTAGTTCAAATGTAAAGGAATGGCATAATTTTGAACTAGTTGTAAATTTGATTTAGTTAGAGGGTTATTTTTGGAAAGAGAAAAATGAATTTTAAATTCATTTTTCAAGTAACAAGTGGTAAATTATGATTTTATATTAGAAAATAAGTCAAAAATGATGAAAAAAAATTCATCATCTTCCTCCCAATTTCGAAAAGAAGAGAAAATATGGGGGAAAAGGTTCAAAAATTTTCTAGCTCAAATTATAGGCATTTGATCAAGAATTCAAGCAAGGTTGTTTAAGGTAAAGTGATATACTCTTCACTCTCTACATTTTGATAGTAAAATTGCATGGAATTATGAAGTATCGAATTAGGGTTTAAAGAGAGAAATTAGGGTTTCATGGAAAATTTATGGAATTCAAGTAGTAGATGATGAATTAAGCTTAGTATTGTTGAAATCAAGCTTGAAATCAAGTTAAATTCATGTTGAAAGTTATAAACCCTAATCCTGAACTTTAGGAATTTGTTAGGGTTATGAGAATTAAGGATGAAAATGGTTAGATTATGATATTTGAAGCATTATATTGATGATGGAACTTCAATTTTAATGTTTGAAGGTTAAATTCCCTTTAGGGACTAATTCAAAAATTTGAGGAAAATTTGGGATTAAATTGTAAAATTTTAATTGATGATGGAGATGAATAGCAAATGATGTTTCAAGCTTGAATTGACAATTTGGGACCAAATTTTATATTTTAGAAATGTTGAGGACCATTTCGACATTTGTAAGAGATTAAGGATTTATTTGTTAAAAATTATTTTGGTGGTGAAAATGATAAAATTGTGATGTTGGAAGCTTATTTTAGCATTTTGGACCAAAATAAAAATTTTGAAAAGTCTATGGACCTATTCGAAAATTTGAGAAAATTAAGAGGATTTTTATGGAATTATTTTGTTGAAGAAGGATTAAAGAGCAATTATTGGAAATGTGATCAAATTGGCTTGAAATGATGAAAAATGACCATTTTGGCAAGAATGTGAAAATAAAGGATTATTTTGGAAATTGTTGTTTTGATGGTGGCTTAGATAAAAATGAGCTAGAATTGATGACTCAAGCTTACTAAGGACTAAAATAGGGAAATTTCAAACTTTTCAAAGTTTAGTGACCAATTCGGTCAAATGGAAAATAAAAGGGAAAGTGTTGTAATTATTGGTAATAGGTGATTACTTGAATTAAGTTTAAATTCAAGTACCTTGGTACAATTAGTGACTAAAATGTCACCTTAGTAAAGTTTGAAACTTTATGGAAAATGACTCGAATGATTTTGAAATAGAAGAATTGGAACATTTAGAGCAAGAATAGTTGTTGGATGTTCAAATTGGTCATTAAGGACTGTAATAAGTTTTGAAGAGTACAAGGATAAAAGGAAAATATTTATAAATGTTATATTCAAGTGATTATAATAATAGTACGTCCAAGTTATTGTTAGATTGAGATCTAACAAATATTTCTTTTATTTGATTTATGAAGTTTAAGTTCGAATCAAGAGAGGTTCGAGGAGTAATGAAGAAAAAAGATTAAAGAAGACTTAGTGAGGCATATAAATAAAAGGCCCAGGTGAGTCAATGCATACATAACATGATCATGGATGTTTTATACATCACCGGTAGGACTTGCGATGAGTCTACCTAGTTTATATTTTGTCATGATATTTGTTTCATTGATCATATATATGTCAAAGGTTGAAAATAAATGCATTGATCACTAGTTATTGATGATGGTATAATATGAATGTTATTTCGGTTATGATTTGTTAAAAGTTGATATATTGATATATGTTGCCATTGATGACTTAAATGATGAAATAAAGCCCAATGTATGATATATAGGTTCAAATGTATAGTTGGCTAGCCATAGAGTCATAAACAGTTGTATAAAGATTCTAAGCACTTCAGGTAAAGTGCAAAATTTATAAATACTCATTGAGGAGTATACTCATGCATGGTTTGAGTATACAGACTTATTACGAGTGCTAAGCACCTCGGTGTCATTTCATAAAATCTCAATGAGGGATATATTGTATACTCTGGTAAGTATACGAAAGCACTTCGGTGCTAAGCACTCCAGGTAGAGTGCAAATAATATACATATTCAAGATAAGTTGGGTATGGGGGGATGACTCGTGTACATAGAATCTCTTAATTCGATACCTTGGGCTAAATAAATTGAAATGAAATCTAAGAAACAGAATGATAAGCTTGAAAGCTTGCAGATAGAAAAATTGGTAAGCATTGAAAGCTTATGGATGAAAATGGCAACGATATTGGTAAGATCTAATCTTATCCCTTTGATATACATATATGCTATCACATATTTAATTATGTTAACGAGCATGTAATGGTAAGGTGATCATATACATTGTTAATTATAAATATTGATATTGATATTTATATTATGGCAATTGCACTAGAATTTGAATTATTGCCTCACTAAGTGAATACTTAGCATGTGACTGTTTCACGCGTAGGAAAAGAGGAGCGTTTGGAGTAAGGAGCACTAATGGACATCAAGACAGGTACATCAGTATCAGTAATATAATATTTAAGGTTGTTTGATATTCACTAGTTGGCACGTTTATTAAAAAGTTATGCATGCTCTGATATAAATTGTATTTTATTTAGAATCTAGAAGAATTTTGAATTAGGCAGTTTTTAGGCAATTTACTAATTATATAAAGTCGAATTTAATAGATAAGTTACTGCTTGGAACTAAACCCGATTTGAAGACGAACATATAAAGTTTAAACTTTATGCGATTAATTAGATTGTAAATAAAGACTAAATTGTAATATTGTTTTTATAAAAAAAATGTTTACCGAATTATCAATATTTTATGGTTTTATAAATATTTTGTGACATCTCTATCTCGTATTCAATGATGGATACGAGAAGGGGTGTTACATATCATACCGACACACCCGGACGAGGGAGTAAAGATGGATTTATTCGCTTTGGGGATCTACGATTCGATGATTTTCCCTAGTGTTTTGGGTAACATCAAAGTAGCCATTTTAGACTTGTTCGAAAGGTTAAAGAAGAAGGCTAACCCGGTATCAGCAATCTTGACTGAAACTTTTATCTCCTTGAACGTGAGCTGAAAGCATGAAGAATGTCGTTTTAAAGGATGTGCACAATTACTTTATGTATGGATTCGGAGTCACCTTTGGAAAACACCGACTAGGTTTCTACCCGAAAAACTTTTAGGAAATTTTTCTCCCTTGTAAGAGTACCTAGCAAAGGAATAGTGGGAACAGCCAGAAAAACAAAAATAGAGGGCGATCTTTAAAAATATTCAAGATGAAGACTTTGTGTGGAGGATGCCTTGGCTCGGTAGTGTCCTTCAGTTCTTGTATAGTTGCGGGGATTACGATTGGCTAATGATGATAGGATTGTACGATGGATTCGCTTGTGCTCCTTTGTTGGTGTAAAAACAATTTGGGTCTCGACAGTTTGTGCCCGTCATCTTTGGTTTAAGCACCTCCAAGTTTTCCTTCAAGAAAGAATATAGGGCGAAGGTTCAAAATATTTCTAGAGCTTGGGATCACCTTTACCGTATAAAGATCAAAGAGGATAATATGTGCATGTCCACCCCAAACTACACTTTTTGGATGCACAAAAGAATTAATGACAAGAATCCGGAGCTCAATCAAGTACCGGTTATGTCACTTGAAAAATATTTGAGAATGGTTCCTTCTGAGGCTGACATCTTAAGAAGCGAGCTAGAGGAGGTGAAGAAGAAGATAGATGCTTTACAAACCGAGCATACAAGCGAGCTTTATAGGATTAGCCTAGACGTGGATGTACAAGATTGGACTATTAAACGGTTAATAAAGCTTAATGCGAACTTGGAGGAAAATAATGCTCTCTACCAAAAGAATACTCTTAAGCTTCAGGCTCACGTGGGAAATGCCGATCGAAAAAAAAATTCAAGCGGGGGAAAAAGAAAGAGTGAATGGGATATGCTTAGTTGAAGAGGAAAGGAAGAAAGGTAAGCAAGCACTCGAGAAAAATATGGAAAAGTGCAAGCAAACTGTTGAGAATGAAAGAAAGATTGCTAGAATCGCATTTCAGCAAGAGAGAGCAAAGGCTAAACAAGAAATTGAGAAAGGAAATCAAGCGATGGATGCTACCCCGTGGAAGAGAAAATCCCAAGAAAGTAAAAACTGATTGTTCGAGATGCAATGTCTGTATAACTCCACCCTCAGAGCTTGAGTCAAAGCCAAGCCCAGAATGCTCAATTAGAAGAAAGGGTTGGGGAGCTAGATCGGTCTCTCCATGAGTACCGTGCTCGAAATGGCATTCTTGAGCTCCAAACTACCCGGCAAGAGACCAAAACACTCCGAGCTCAGATTGAGACATTAGAGGCCATAGTCCAAGATTATCTCGAAAGAATTGTGGTTTTAGAAAAAGCGGCCAAGGGAAGAGATAATTATTGGTTGAGGCACCTTCGCGATGCTACTCGCATGATTCAAGACCGATATCAGTACAACACCGACCTAATGGTGCAAGTGCAAGAAGTCGCCCAACATGTGAGGGATCTAGCCAACGAAGCCGAAGCCCTTCTTCTTTTTGTATCTCCGGACATGAAGGAGACGCTTAGGTTCATTTAGTTGCTTGAAGCTATCGAAGAGTTAGGAGTTAGGGTCGGGGCATATATGTAGGAGTTTATCTTTCTTTGTAATGAGAACCTTTTAATATTCAATGAAAGTTGTTCGAGGGCGATGACCAATGGAATCAATGCCTTGCATATCTCATAATTTGAATTAATTGATTATGTCACAAAATTAATAATGAGAATGTTGTGACAGAATTTGAAAGATAAATTGCAATCATTCTACACATATACCGAACCCGTTTATAAACAAGGTTCGTGGAAGAAAGCTTTGCGAAACTAGAAGCAGACCTTAGAGGCCAGTTGGACCGGACACAACAACAACTAAGAGAAACCATCATCGAATCTTAGCAAGATATGATGAGGGAAATATCTCAAATACTGCAAATCAATCGCGGAGAAGACATAAGAGGGAAGAGTACTGTTGTGAACCCTACTCAGAACCCGGAAGACCTCTCATATTCTCCAATATTTAAAAACCCACTCTTCATTAATCCTACACTGAATCCCCCAGAAGGGTATCCTCGTCTCATCAAGCGGGTGCCTCTGCTCCACCTCGGCCAGCCGTGACATTTGCAAATGTCGAACATATCGGAGATAGCATCCCAGACTTTGTTGAATTATAAAAACTGAACCAAGTGAAGGCAAAGTTCACGAAGTAATTAGAAGAGAATAGAAAGGATCTTGAAGAAAAATTTTGGGTAAAAGAGGACGAGGACAGTTCTTACGGGTTAAAAGCTAGAGATCTCAGCCTAGTCCCCAATGTAGAAATTTCAAGTCCGCAGAATTTGAAAAGTTTGATGGGACAACTTGCCCAACCGCTCATATAACAATGTTTTGCCGCAAGATGGCAGGGTACACCGACAATAAGAAGTTATTGATACACTATTTCCAAGACAATCTTGTAGGATCTGCCATAAGGTAGTACAATCAGCTTACACGAGCTCAGATTAAGTAGTAGAAGGATTTGGCCAAGTCTTTCACTGACCAATATTAGCACGTAACTGATATGGTCCCTAATCGGCTTCTACTGCAAGGGATGGAGCAAAAGCGAAATGAGAGACTTAGGGAGTATGCCTAGAGGTGGTATGATGTGGTGGCTCAAGTTCAGCCCTCTTCATGAAAATTATATTGCGCTAATGTTCATTGACACACTAAAAGGACACTCTATGATCATTTGATCAATAACCTTATTGGCAATTTTGCCAACATGGTGATGACTAGTGAATGTATTGAAGCAGCCATCAAAAGTGGAAGAATCGGTGGATGAGAACCATCGCGTAAACCATTCAAGAAGAAAGACCATGAAGTTAACAACACAAACACCTATGAGGCTGTTAAGAACCTTACCATCTCTCAACCCCAAGCTTCTGTCGAGAATCCCTGAAATTTCAATAGAAGGGAAGATCGGGGATCCAAGAAAGAAAATGAGAGCAAATCTTTCACTCCGCTACCGATTTCTTACAAGGATCTCTACTCGTAGTTATACAAGGCAGATCTAGTTTGGCCTTATCATGTGACCCATTTAACCCGCCTTATCCATCATGGTATGACCCCAAAGCACATTGTGAGTACCATGCTGATGTTCTGAGGTGTTCGATTGAGAATTGCATGGCGTTCAAGAAGTTCATTAAGAACTTGATCAAGACCGGAGTATTACAATTAGAGGAACCCTGTATCGCCAATAACCCCTTACCAAACCATGGAGGTCAGGGTGTAAACACTCTTGAAGAAGTGAATGTTAAAAGGGCAAAGGAGAGCGTGGCCGAAGTAAAATCACCATTGAGATAGGTTTTTCAGCAGTTGTGAATGGCTTGTCTTATTGACCGAGGAATGGTTATTGTGAAAAAGAGTTGTGGCCCCTATTGTGAGTACCATCAGTCAAGGGATCATTAGATACAAGACTGCAAGGAGTTCCATCAAGTGGTTCAGCGATTGATGGACAGTAAGACATTGAATTCTTTGAGGAAGAATAAAGAAATAGTGAGTCAGAAGTTTGCACGTTGGATGCTCCAGATGCCAAAAACAGTGCAAGAAGGCCATTTGTCCTTGGCCTCAAACCAAGTCAAGAAAACACAAGACGAGAGGAGGGTCCTATGGTGGCC
>JAGYYJ010001249.1:0-148874 GCA_019671005.1 Hibiscus mutabilis
ACATTTATGCATTCAAACAACTTAGTCCTATTTCGAAAGAAATAATAAATTTAACTCTATTATTTTAATTTAATTCTATTTTTAATTAAAACTAATTTAATATTTTATTTTGATCCGTCAATTATAACCTTCATTGATGTAGTCTTCTGTATCAATGACAGTGGAAAACATTCCTCTTGGCTCTTACAGTGTCCTTCTCGGCTTACAGACGTAATGAATACAGTTCATCACCATCTACAGGAGGGAAATGGGGTAAGTATTCCCGAGGCATTCATGGACGGTGGGACAGTCGCTCGAGTGGAAAGAGCGATTGGGACTCTGGTAATGTTTATAGTTCTTTTGTTCCATCAATATTAATATTATTGTGTTTACTGCTTATATGGACCGACTACTTTGTGCATTGCATTTTATGTTCATACTATCACCTCAACGTTGCTCGGTGAAAACCATTCTTGTAGTTGAGAATTGGGAGGGAGAACGGTAGTTATAATTGATGGATCAAAATAAAAATATTAAATTATCTCTAATTAAAAATAAAGTCAAATTGAAATAATGAGGGTTAAATTTATTATTTATTTTAAATTAGGATTAAATTGTTTAAATGTATAAATGTGGAGGACTAAATGTATTATTATACATAATATTTTAACAGCCACATTATCCTTTTAACAGTTGTTAACGGGTCAATGGCCAAATTAAAATAAAACTATAAGTTTAATGGTAACATTGAAGCAATTAGAAGTTTGGTTACCAAATTGAATAATTGATTAAAGTTTAATGACCATTTGTGAACTTTACCCTAAAAATATTTAATTTTATTTTAACAACATTTTTATTAGAATTATTATCTATATACACGTGGTGAAAACTTTTGTTTCCACACTCGAGTTAATTTAGAGGTTTAAAATTTTAGTTTAAAGATTAAAAGTTAGGAATTTAGATTATAGGTATATAATTTAAAGTTTAATATTTAGAGTTTAGTATTAGGAAGGCTAGGAGCTTAGAGTTAGAAATTATAATTTTGAATATAACCTTAAACTATATATACTTGTGTAAAAAAACTTTACACTGTATATAGAATAATTGCATTTTTATTATATTAAAAATAAACATTACTTTATTTTTTTAATAACAACGATAATAAAGAGAATATTTGAAAGCCTACAGTCCACATCTTGGCTGTCAACTTGATCAAATGTCACCACTTTATCATATAAATAATCATATAACATCACATATAAGAGAAATTTAATAATTTCTCAGAATAATTAATTGTAAAATAATTTAGAAAATGCTTTTGACCAATGATCAACGAGCCGTACTTTGATGTACCCTTTATTATGCATTTTGTTAAAGTATTATTTATTTATTTATGAAAGTGATAAAAAAAACAATTTGTAATAACTAAGTTTGGGTTGTAATCCTGTGTTCATCTACCATACGCATAAACACTGCCAACTCAATCTACAAAACGAAATGTCTTTCCAACTTAAAACTAACGAAAACCTGGCTGTATGTCATCTGCTTGTTATGAAACCTTTCCCACAAACCACTAATTTAACTACTTACTCGAGTTCTATTCAACAGTTTATGTACAAAAATGCAGCTAGGGAAAATCGATAGAAGCACAGAAGATGAAAACGATGTCCCGAGTCGTATGCAATCTCTTCCCTCTTCTCTTCTCCCCTTCCGTCTAACCGAAGCCAAGAATGATTTGCCGCCTCGACAATGAACTGCCATGATCGTGATCAAGGACAAGCCTCAGGAGTTCGACCGACCCTTCAGCTTTTGAAAGGGTGTCCTCCGTTCACCGGATAGCAAGCGGCCTGATTAGAGGAGATGTTACTGCCTAGTTTCTGATAATGGCTGCTGCCGTTGACATGGTGCACGTCGTGCACTTGGGACACTCTTGGTTCTTGCAGAGTGAGGGAGGAGGCCCAGGTTTCGGCAGAATCGGTTTGCAATGGTTCGGAACTGGAGGAACTTGGAGACTGAGATAAGGCAGGACCTGAACCTGATCCTTTTGCTTCTCCCGACGCATCTGTTTTCTTCGCGAAACGTCCTCCAGTGCCTCTCGCCCTACGCAAAGCATGCTGGTGCCTAGATTCGTGAAGATAGGGCTGTAGGATATAGGACATGAGGCATTACATGGATGGAGGTCAGATGACATGCACCACAAATTTTAACAATAAAAAAGAACAAGTTTCTCATGGAGTGGCTATTTGAACTCTAATAGTCAACGTTTCAAAGAATCTAACTTAAACTAGCACAATGTTACTTTTGCCAACCGAAAGAGTGTTTGGTGTTAGATTTACCTTTCGGGATTTTACAACCTTCTTTTCAAGTTCTGCTTTGGCACGAGCCTGCCTTCGCCTCAGAATTCCCTGGTACTGTTTGGCATTTACGTAAACAGGCTCTTGTGCCATTTCAATCGGCAAAGTCATTCTTGCATGAGGCATTCCAACAAATGGAGGATATCCCTAGCCATCGCAAAAAAAAAAATTCATTAGAGAGTGCACTATGTCTTGAATGTTGAGTATCAAAAGAAGGCTCTTAAATGAAGAATCTCACTGCAATAATGCTCTCGGTCTTATCGCATAATAAAAAATAAAGAGAAGAAAATCAAATGCTAGCATAATGGATCGATGAGGCACAAAACATTAAGAATTGGAAATTCAAAAGCATGTTTCCATATTCATCCAAGTAGCAAGCATCCAAAGTCTCCAAATATTACTGTCCTGCAAAATTGATCATCTAAGAGGCACAGAATTTAGTACAAAAAAGAGAGTCGATTAACTGCTTGAGAACTTCCACCATGAGCAGTTTCCATTTAGTTCCAGCAATATTGTTGTTCTCATTTTATGGTCCCTGCCTATCCCCAACAATTTTATTCTACTAGAACTAGAAGAGAGGCTAGTGGAGGATGGGAATGATGGGAGGAGGATTCATCTACCCGGCCTTTCGTAAATGTTTGTCTTGGTTTTTGTAGTCGACACAAATATATAGGAATGAAGACTTGTTGGTATGGTCTACCCCTGAAATGGAGTTTGTTTGAAGATGACTTAAGAAATTAAGGGAGTGCATGACAAGATCAAAAGATAAAACCTAGCAATTGGAACATTCAGAAACACTAGCTGAGACCAACGATAAGCATAAAATATGAATATTTGGCTAAGGTCAAAAATTCATACTGTGTTTTCTCAGTTAAATTTGGTAAACTAACGCTCCACAAGGTAAGGAAACACACATCCATATTGCATTTTTACTTGGGCAAAGCACATTTTTATGCTTCTTGTGCCTCAAGTATATAATGGCTGTAGCGCCTAGGATGATATTAGATATGCACTTGTTTAGTTTTGACAAATTCATATCATACTACGCCAAATAAAACAGCAATCTATTTTGAAGCATCAGTATAACCTTGATGTCTCATGAAAAATGTTTTCATACCAAAGACAATAACACTAACAGAGACAAATCTACAAGCATAAAAAATTCGAGATAAAATTAATTAAAGTTCCATACCAAAGGCTGATGTCCATAAGCTGCCATCATTCCTCCATACTGTGGGTCCATATAAGGATTTGATGCACATGCCTGAAAAATGATTGGAAGAAAAATAGGAATCCTTCCACAGCAAGACCCCTAACCGTATACAACAGAAAATCTTGGGACTGAGGCACTTACGATGGAATGACCAACAAGCTCGAGAAGGGGAGGCTGCGTGAGGCCTTCTTCTCCCATAGCAGGTATGGTAGATGCAACAAGCTGCAAATTATGATGTTCTTGTACACCATTTCCAACTGCAAATGAATAGAAGAAAAACGATTGGCACCCCACCACAAATCTCTTGTATAAAGGAATAATCAGTAACAGACAGTAATACCAGCATATTACACAACTAAAGCACTATAGAGCGCATGGAAAATATTTACTTAATGGCATATTTACTTATACAGTTGTACAAGCAAGAGAGATCAAATGTTTTCCAGTTTTCTGGAAACTACAGCATATTTAGCTTAACCGTTAGATTTGTCAGTTAAATACATCAGACACGTTTGAAAAGACCTAGGGGTTTACATGAAATAGCAGTAAGCACTAAACAGAATCTAGAACAATATATACTTTGAATAATCTGTAGATCCATGTTCAATATCGGAAGTCATGAAATTATGAAGAGTATGGCCCAAAAGCAAACTTCATAGAGACTTGGCCGTTTATACTAATAACATTCATTTTAGTAATTACTACAATAATGATGTTAAGTACCTGAACGAGAGGATGCAGTAGTTTGTGTTTCTTTATTAACATCATCCTCTTCATTTAGCCCACCATTGGACAGTGACTGCCCATCATTCGACTCTGAACCATTAGTCCGTTCCATTGAAGATGAATTTAATGAGTTTACTCCTCTCACTCCCGTGGAGATGGTACCATAACCAATATTACGCCACTTTTGTTCAGAATAAACTGCAGTTTGATGAACACCACGCACCTCAGGTTCTAATTGACTTCCATCTTTAGAATTTGACTGCATTCCTCCAAAAAAAACTCAAATGATAGTCAATTGCTAATATACAAACATGGAAATTTGTTCTTTGGAAATACAAATTCTTCTTAAATCTTACCTACGTAATTGCACACGCGAAAAAACAAACAAAACAAAGCAAAACAGAAAGAAACATAAAAAAAAGGGGGGGAAAAAGTAGTTTCACATTCATCAGAAGAATAAAGCGAAACTTATTTTAAAAAAAGAGAAATGAAAGCATAAAAATAGTAACCACAAGACTTTGACCACACACCTGGACAAAACCCAGAACTGATAATATTTCCGATGGCAAAATTAATATATTCTGCGTCCATGTTAGTAAATTTATGTAACTGTGGGGAAGATACTAGTAATTTCTATGTTCAAAATTCGCTGTACTGAAGGAATCAGCATAAATTCATCAAAGATTTGGCGTTTTATTACAAATAAAATAGAAGTTTCTTAACTACTGTTCTTCTGCACATTTTATCTGTAGCAAGTCGATGCTTTCCAAAATATTAAAGATTACAACATTCTTTGGCTGTCTCAAGAAAGTTCTTTACTTGGTCTACTCAAAGTTCAAGCTTTGCACTCTTCACTAATTTTTCTTTCCCTAAATTTTCAAAAATTCAAAAACTCTTATTACTTGCCCTGCATGGAATCGAGAATTTGAATTTCTTTGAAAGAAAATCTCATTTTTCGTGTTGTCTCACAAATCCAAAAATTTCTAGCACTAAAGATCACCTCAATTCGTCAAGTTCCAAAATTTAAACCTCAAATTTCATAACCCCAAATACATAATTCTCACACAACCACAGGGAAAAAATCAAACCATAACAAACCACCAAATTCTCAACACCCTAAACTAATTGCACAAAAAAGACGAATGAAGAAACGACTGAAAACAATCGGAAATTCAAATACCAATTAACAAAAGGAAAGAGAAAAAGGAAATTGAAATTGAAATTGAAAATGAAAATGAAAAGGACACTTACCCGTTTAACCGAGAAGAACAACAACAAAAACTCTAAATTTTGGGGATTTTTTGAGAGAAAAATCAAAATCAATAAGAGAGAGAGAGTCCAATCTAGTTTCGCTGCATTTCTCAGTATAACACTAAAAAGAGTTTCACTTTTTTTTTCTTTTTCTTTTTTATTTAATCTTCGTATTTGAACTCTGAGAACTAAGCTTTTGATCGCGTTAGTTGGGATTCCGGGTTTTATCGAGCTTTTACCGACACGTGGACTATTTCATTATTTTTATTTCTCTTTTTCTTCTTCTAATTATCCTCTTTCTCGACTTTTTTAGGGTAAACTACACCATTAGTCACTGAACTATAGTTTCTTTTCTATTTTGGTCACTGAACTATTTTTTTTGGCAAAAACATCATTAACATTATGTTTCCTTCTTATTTTGGTCACCAGCCGTTAAAAACTTAACGGTTTTGCTGGCGTGGATTTTATTTTATTTTTTTAATTTTCCATGTCATTTCTTCTCTCTCTTCGTAAGCAATATATGTTATTTTATAATATTTTTATTCAAATTAACAGGATGGTGAGATGTGTCATTGCCTATTAGTGGAATAAAATGAATGAAAAATCAAGCCCCTTATGCAGCTAGAGAGATGGTGACACGTGTAACTGTCTATTAGTAGGTAGTTACACGTGTAACCATCTCTATGGCTGCATAAGGGGCTTAATTTTTCATTCCTTTTATTCCACTAATAGGCAGTGATACATGTCACCATCCTGTTAGTTTGAATATATTGCTTACGAGGAGAGAGAAGAGATGACATAGAAAATTTAAAAAATAAAATTCTATGTCAGCAAAACCGTTAAGTTTTTAACAGCCGACAACCAAAATAGAAAGGAAACATAACGTTAGTGATGTTTTTGCCAAAAAATAGTTCGGTGACGAAAATAGAAAAGAAACCATAGTTCGATGACTACTGATGTAGTTTACCCTTTTTTATATACATAAGAAGATAACATAATTAAAAATTGCGTAAAATAATAACATTCAAATCAAATTATTTATAAAATTAATATTTTTTTGACTAAAATACAAGAAAATTACATATAACTAAACGTACTTTTGTTTATATAATACTATTAGAAAACATGTTTTTATTTTTTTAATTAAGTGAATTTTACTAAATTGTGTGTAATTACATTTTATCAACTGAATATGTATGCATAATTATTATTTCTTGGAATTAAAAAGTGTACAATTATGATATATTTTCTTATAATTATTTTGTGATGTACAAACATATCCTTCTTTAAAATGTTATAAATTTAAATTTTAGATAGAATATATTTAATGGGTTATATAGATTAATCCCATTCAAATGAATATTTTTAAAATTTGTTATTTTAAAATGAAAATTTTGAATTCAACGAGTGTTTTAGTAGAAAAGAAGACGATGTTCATTATAAGAGATTAAGATTTGAATATATGTGTGCAATGTGTGTATTTTGTCAAATAATTAAAAAAATAAGAACATATATTTTCATGTAGTCATATCAGTGTATTACAAAAATAAAAAATATCCTCTAAAAATTGTATACTTATTAATTATTCGTAATAAACTATTAAATACTATAATTATAGTTCACAATAGATCACTTTACATGAATTATGTACGAGCTCTTTTTATATTTATCATAACTTTATTTGGTGTGAGGTTTGGGTTAGTTTGTCATTGCTTTTGAAAAATGCGGTGGGAAAGTAAATTTAAAAAGTGTTTTTGCATTGTTTGGATTAAAATAAGAGTGTTTAGTATTGCTAGCAAAAGTACTTTTAAGTAGATAAGATATTTATTTTAGGCATTTTTAAAAAAAAATATAGAATGATTGGTGATATAAATGAGAATATATAAGTAATTTTATTTAAAAAATACTTTTGAAAAAGTTAAAAGTCGACAATTTCAGCTTTTGAAAAAGCACTTTTCAAACTAAACGAAAAGTATTTTTAACCTTAAAAACTATATCTTTTTCATTACTTTTGGTCTTAAACCAACTTTTAGAGCTAAAAAATATTAGAAAAGCAATAAAAAACATAGCCTTAATCAATTTGTGTATCATTTTTTTTTAAATTGGAGTATTCAAATTAGGTGTAATTTAAACGTGAATATACTTACATTTACACGTCACACATTCTTAATCAAAATAAAACTTTTGAAAATGGGCTTGACTCTTTCGTATACTAGACTTGACTAAGAACAGAAAACCGGTGAATAGGCGGTTGCCGGTGAAAAAGCGAGTGGACGTAAGGAGAGCAGAAATATATATTTATTTTTAAAGAAAATTAAAAACAAAAAGGAGGGAATATGAAAGTAAAAACAAAGGGGGGGGGGGAATTGGAATATGAAAGGGGAGGCCCACGTGACGCGCACTTGACGAGCAGAAAACACGGGGAACGCGTGTCTCAAGTCTGGGACCACTGTCACTAGGTAACGACAAATAAGCTTCATCTATTTAACAGGATAAATATTAAATAATATTTATTAAATATATATTTATTTTTAAAGAAAATTAATGTTATATTGTTTCTCGACTAAATAAATAAAATTAAATTACATAAAAAACAATAACTGATTTATGTGTATGAATTGATGGCCAAAGTGATGTTGTTTGATATGTATATACGTCATCATCAGATTCAATTTGGAAAATTAAATCAAATATAAATAATAAATAGGTTAAGTGAAACAACAAGCGACTCCTTGGCCGAGTGGTTAAGGCGTGTGCCTGCTAAGTACATGGGGTTTCCCCGCGAGAGTTCGAATCTCTCAGGCGTCGCAGTTTTTTTTATTTCCAGAATTTGAACGCTTATTATCATCTATATTTCATGCAAAAAGTTTGGACTTGTATTTCTTCTTCTGCCAAAAAAAAAAAAATCTATTTTCCCTTTTTTATACTATATTTCTCATTGTTCATATTTAATTTTTAAAATTGTCTTTTCTAATAATATTATATTTAACATTAGTATATAAAATATCTTCTAGACAGAGACGGAGCTAGGATTAAACATCGTAGGCAAATGTTTATTAAGTCTTTAAATCTAAAAATTGAAATGGACAAAAAAAAACTTTTGTTTTACTACTATTTAAACTAAAAGGGACTTCAAATACAATTATACCAAAATAACATCATAAACATGGCTTCGTCCTTGCTTCTAGATCTGTAAATCGAGCTGATTAGATTCGGGTGAGGTCAAAATATGTTTAGTTTTTAATGGTTAAATTTGGGTCAGTTTGATTTAGAGTTAATGTCACGTCAATTTTGAGTTTGAATCACTTTAGTTTATGTTATTTTAAGTTTGAGAGTTAGAAAATTCTTGTTTGGGTCCATTTGGGTTAGGAATAATTTCATGTTCAGATATTTGAGTTAGTTTAACACATTAATTGTTTTTAGTTAGATAGTATTAAACTATATGTAATATCTACTTATATTTTTTATTTGTCGTTAAATTTTTCGGATCGAATAATATTTCTACACATAAATTATTATGGTTTAATATGTAAATAATTATTTATACAAAATCATTAACCTCATTATATATGGCATTAAAAATTAAATTATATGGAGTAATATTTTTATTATATTATTTGTATATAAAATTTATACACAAGTTTATATTCTAAACCCAAAAACTTTCATTCTAAATTCCACTATCCATATTTTTAATTAAAAAAAAACTAACAGCAAGAGTTAAAAAACTCTTATTTCGACATTTCAGTGTAAGATGTTAATCGAATATAAATATACTTATTTGTTCATGCAAATAAACATAAAAATGATGTTACATTGATGACCATATTGATGATTTATGTACAATTAAACCAATTTAAACCTTCATGTATACAATTACACAAAATTAAAATTCATATATCACATTGCACATCTTACTGAAATTTGTGTATAGTTTTGATATTTGTCCCTTAATATTATTGTAAGGATGTTTTTATTTATTTTCACATCTTTTATATAATATATGACAAAATCTAATATTTTTTAAACATATTAAAAATTAATTCATTAAATTTTAAAAAACATAATTTACTAACAATGTATCAAAAAAACCAAAGGCCCTTTATAAGTAATTATAATACAAAGCTAGAGATCAAATTAATATATACAAACTAAATCTCTAACTTAACATAGTAGAAGGACCAAAAAGCATAATTTGACCTTATAACTTGTCCAAATTAAATAATTAAAGAAATTATTAGACCCCACTCACGATGCAGTTAGTTAATAGTTAATGGGTCGAAAGGGAAATGGTTTAGAAAATTGAGATGGCTTTATATTTATATTGCCACCTCTTTTTAATTTTTATAATCGGTATTCGATTTATTAATTGATAAATTTATAGTAGGAGAACAATCCTTCAATTCAATTTGTTCCATTTGATAATATTATAATTTAAATCTTTAATTTTTTTAAACCCAACGTTTTATCTCGTTAGACAGACCAATCGATAATTGGTTGCCTTTATTAATTATGAAGTCATTGTCTAACTAATTAGACTTTGCTTTGAACTGTGTTGTGTTGCTTAATAGTTACTTCTTCTTTGCACCAACTTTTAATCTGGTTTCTTTTAATTCCTTTCCTTTAATTTATGGAAATGGACATTTCAACCATTAAAGGCTAAATTAAGTGATTACAATTTCAATTTCAATTTCAAGGAAGAATGATACTATACAAATAAAAAAATCATTTAATTTCAATAACTCACACAATATTAATCACAATGCTTCCTTTCCAAGCTAAAAAAAGTAATAAGTAACAAGCGGCGGATTTACATGTATGGTTGGAGTGGCCACAAGTCCACCTGAACTTTCTAAAGTTTACACATTTAGCTTTACTTTTCTTAAATTTAATGAATTCATCCTTAAATTTTATGATTTGTGCTCACTCATAAAAAAACTTATGAATCTGCCACTACAAGTAACTAATAATGAATTACGTGTCATGTTTATCATGTTCTTAATCGTTGCATTTATATTATATAATCATATTATTTTTAAAATATTGTTTTTTTTTCTTACAAAAATTGTACTATTCAAATAACTCGCAAATTTGCCTTATTTTTCGTGTCTTAATTGTATTCAAAGTATTATATTTGCATGAATTTGAACCTTTTTTTTCATTTTCTGTAAATTTTAATGCATCCTTTTTTTGTAATGCTTTATGTTATAGTTCCATGTTGTAACTTGTAATAATCATATTATAATTTAAGGTTTTGGGTTACAATTTAAGATTTATAAGATTTATAAGTTGAAACCTAAATCCTCAACATATTACCCTAAAACCTAAACCCTAACCTCTAAACCTAAATCCTAACCCTAACCTATAAATTCTAACCATACCCCTAAATTCTAAACCCCTACATCTAAACTCATAAACCCTAAAACTAAGGTACTTACGGAAACTAAAAGTTTCCACTTCCAGTGTATTGTATATAAATCCTTATATTTTGCCTTAAGCTTGAGTTGTTCATAAATTAATTTGAAAACAGCACAAGCATATGTCAATTCACGTCATGTTTGTAAACTAATCGTTTGTTGTATAATATATAATTTATATAAAAAATATTTTGGTATACAATCGGTATAAACTTTACTTTATATAAGTATGACAATTTTAAAATTTATGGAGTTAATTTAAAGTTTTAGGGTTTTAGATTAGGGATTTAGATTTTACAATTTATATTAGGAATTTAGATTTTACAATTTATAGTTTAAATAAAAATGATTGTATAACTTTACTTTATATAACTTGTATTTTAAAATACAACTCTCTTTCTCTATTCGTTTTTAAATTTTTATGTTTTATTTTCAAGCACTCAAAACGTCAATAAAAAAATTAAAAAAAGAGTCTAAATTAGTTCAAGAATTGGTTGTTATTACTATTATTTTAACAAGGAGAGAGAAGAACTCTCCGGAATGGTCTAAATAAAAAAAAAGAATGTTGTTATCTTTACGAAATTTGGGTTTGGATAATTTATTTATAATTTTCAACATATTTATAATGTTTATATACTTTATCAAAAGACCAAAAAAAATAATAAATATTACTACAAGATCACATAATACTAAAAGAAAAGACAAGGAAAGTGAAAAAAATCTTCCTTTTATTTCTAACACTGTTTACATGGCTTATTTATTCATTGCATTTGAAGTCAAATCAAAGTATAGTTCATAAGAAGAAGAAAAATTAATACTTACAACTTACAAAGGGTTTTTTTTTTTTTTGCCACCATTATTCCAAACTCAGCTATCCTACAACCTTAACACATGTTTTCATGAGAGACAAAACTTACCCCTATATATCTGGTTCTTGCTGCCTCTGTAAGTATTGTCGGAATCTAGGATATTTGTAGTTTTTTTTATTATCAAACAGACAGGGTTTATGGTTTGGAAATGGACTCTAGGGTTTTAAGAAGTGTTTAATTATTCAGCTCTGGAAATCAAGAAATGGAAAGGAAGAAACATCTTTCATCAAATCCTCTAAATCCCATTCTCCAACTTTAAGCTCCTCTCCTAACCAAAAATTCCCACCGGACGTTACGTTCTCCGGTTTGATGTTGTTGTTTATGATGCTAAAAGGGTTGTTGTTAATATTGTTGGTGGTGGCGGCCGCGGCGGCCTTGGCCATGACGTTGCTGTCAAATGTATTTTCGGATTTTAGGTTTTCTCCAATGGTTCCTAAAGGAGGGATATATAATTCCTCCCCATTGTCGATGCTACCGAATATATCGTTTCCACCGAAAAAACCGTTGCCGTTTATGCCGACATGCGTCGCAAAGTACCCGGCGGTGGCACCGAACACGGTTCCGGTGGGATTGAAGACCATGGATTGCAAGGAAGAGTTGGACGAAGTCGATGATAAATCGATATGCATGGGCGCAATCCCTTGTTCTTCCATCAACATGAACCCGCCGACAGTCTTCGAGTCCTTGTCTGGGTCCGACGTCGATGAATCGCTTGCGTTTGGCGAGGTGGTGGACGTCGAATTCTTGAGCCTTTTCTTTAACGTTGAATTCCAAAAGTTTTTTATTTCATTGTCGGTTCGACCAGGCAGACGAGCCGCAATTTGAGACCACCTTTGAAACAACAAAGATTTAAACATGGGTCAATACTTTCCATGCAAAACATGCATGGATGCTTTAATTCTAATAAAGAGATTGAGACTTCAATTTGAGATTAAGTTCGACAGAAGCAAAGACTATTGCCGACAACCAAAGATTAGAAATAATTCATATATATATGGGCGGATTTACATATAAGTTAGTGGGGTCAATTTACTCCACTTAGGTTATAGAAATTCTTGTAAAAAATAAATAAGTTTGGGAGAGAAAAAATTAAATGTATTTGAACTCACTTAGTTTGAACGAAAATCCTATGCCATTTTTATGGTCTAAGACTAAAAATTAAATTATAAGCCCTAACCTAAATTATAAATCTTAAACCCTAAAAAATTACATCATGTCCCAATTCTCTAAACTCTAATACTAATTTTATTTTTTAGTATATATATATATGCGTCTACACTTGCATTGCTACTTTCTTACTGAACTTTAAGTAATTCTTACTTTTGCCTTTATCTCTCTCTCTCACCGACTTCCTAACGAACCCATTAATTCAAGGCTTTATAGCATGCATAGGCGAAGCAATTAAACAAACAAGGTACTAATTCATTTTTTGTTTTAGTTATTTTTCTGATCAAATCAGAGAGTTTATAGTTAGAAATGGGTCTGAGTGGCTACACATATCATACAAGAAAAAGTTCGTGTCAACATGAGGAGTTAGAAATTTTTTAAATGAAATAGTTAATGGCGATAACTATTTATATTGATTAATGATATTATAAAAGTAGATGATCAAATTATGTCAAATATTAAAGTATAGAGATTAGTTACTAAATATAAACATAGTAGAGGGTCCATAATTATAGTTGGCTTTTAAAAGAGATGAAAAAGTATTGCTTTATGTTTTCTTTCTAATATGGGGATGGGGGGACTATAATGATGAAGAAGACTACGATCTAAAGAGCTTATTTTGCCAATGAAATGATAAACAAGGATGAAAGGTATTACCTTAGGAAGCAAGGATTTCTTTGTAATTATCATTGTTTAGCAATAATATATAAGTATATACTAACAACCAGCTGATCTAATGAAAATAAGATCAGAAATTCGAGTCATGAGTAGTTACTCCACGTGAGCATATACACAGGGAAATCATGCATGCAAGATGGAGAAAGCATACCTGTTGCCAAGAATGGAATGCAAATGGACGATGAGCTCTTCTTCTTGCGGCGAAATGGCGCCTCGTTTGAGATCGGGTCTCAAGTAATTGATCCAACGGAGGCGGCAGCTCTTGCCGCACCTCCGCAGGCCGGCATTCCTAGCTACATCACTCCAGCAGCCATGGCCATTGGTTAGCATATAGTTGATGAGCTTGTCATCTTCCTCCGGTGACCACAACCCTTTTCTAAGCTTAGTATTAATATTAGTAGTATTTGTTGTACTACCATTGTTAGGCTTCCTCATCATGGGAAATCAAATACCCTAAAGAGAGGGAATTAGGACTTGGATTTCCCTATCCAAGAACAAGAATATGGGTTATTTTTGTTGATAACTAACAGGTTTTGTGACATGGGTTAGTGGAGATTTATAGTGGAAGGGAGGGTTAGGAGAGGAGGCTTCATGGTGGGGGGGAAAATGGTGATGATGATGATGGTGATGGTTGTGGGGGGTTTGCTTAGGATTTCGGAAAGAAATAAGGAGAAAAAAGAGTTGGTTGATATGTCTAAGTAGTAAACGGTTTGGAAGGAGACATTGAAAGAAATAAATAAATATATATATAAAGAGAGAGAGGATTTATATTCGATATACAGACGGTGAAAATGAAAGGTTTTTCATGAGTGCCTTGGTTTTAGGGCTTATGGTTAGAATTTATGGTTTATAGGTTTGAGGTTTAAGGGTTTAGAATTTAGGAGTTGTGATTAGAATTTAGGGTTTAAAGTTTATGGTAATATGGTTAGAGATTTAGGTTTTAACCTATAAACCGTAGATTCTAACCACGGCCCATCAATTCTAAACTACTAAACCTAAGCCACTAACTTTTAAATCCTAAAACGAAAACACTTGTAGAAACTTTTTGTTTCCACCTCCTGTGTTTGGAATAATTACATATATATATATATATAAGTGAAGTATTTGTTCATACTTTTCTTAACACTTTGATAAGGCGCACACTTTATAAAGAAAGTTGCTCGAAACTTATGTCTTTTAAGATAAACATCATTATCTTTTTTACTTGGACCACTTGTTGGGTTTATTTGAGCGTATAATTGATGATACTAAATTCATAAGCTTTGGCGAATTATATGATACAAATTCATTAAAAGTTTGTCACATAAATAATTATTTTTTAATGAAATGATATAATATGAAGAATTGTGAGCATATACATTTATATATTATTATTCTATCAAATATAAATCTTTGTATTTGCTTCTAATTCACATAATCTTCTCCCCTCATTCAACATCTAATGAGCCCACACTTGCATTTGAAGCTACAGATATTGGTTTGATGACAAGCTTTAAATTATGCAAAATAATTTAATAATTAATTGATGCACATTTAATTTTTTATGGAAAAATGAAAAGTAGAAAAGGCTTCTTTGTTACATTGTGATGTTATTATAAAAAATTTATTGCATTTTTGTCATATGCTTAATGTGATCTTATTATTATTATTATTATTATTATTATTATTCATTCTACTTGAGTATAAAATAATATTTATGTCCGATTTTAAATCTAGTTATATTTATATACTTAAAATTAAAATATTTAAACCCGATCGTCTAGATAAAATACCTCACTCTTTACCCGTAGATCTGAGTTTTATTATTATTCATGATAGAAAAAGAAAGTGTCCATTTCATCCAATTAGCTTCTAGAAATAGAGTAAAATTAATAAGATTAATGGTGTGGTTTAGGTGCGAGTAATGGCCTAACGGGTGAAATTTGTCACACATTTGGAGCTTACATTGTCAACACTCAAAAAACATGATTGAATTTGGTTGTATATACAAGTAATCGGCAGCCACTTTGGGCTTTACTTAAATTTGCATAAATAATATGGACATTAATTGGACCAACTATTGAAATACTCTCCTTCATCATTCATCTTTTGAATGTAGAATCCATATTTATAAGCAATGACATATAGTTGGGCCTTTATCCATTTTTTAATTAAAAATAGGTCTTTTGTGCTCTAAATATTCGATTTTCTTTTCTTTTTCTTACTTGAATTTGAGTATTTAACTTTTATATCAACTTGAATTGAATCAGATTTAGATTCAAAAGAAATTTCGATTCGAATTTTGGGACAAAAAGACGATAATTGCAGGACGGGTGGGCAAAATACTTTACCCCAAAAATGCATTAATATGTGATGAAATTGTCAAAGTGTTACAACTTAGATGGTGTTTTTCAAATATAAAGAACTGTTATTCTCCTGCCAACGATTGAGCATTTAAGAGTTACCTACACGTAAACTTATTAAATGGTCATAGTGAAAAGAAAAATGTCGTTATTATTAGGTGACTTGAGTCCAAACAACATGTCTATACGATATACGTACATTGTTAAATGAATTTGTTAAATGAATTTGGGTGCTTAATTATGCTCAAAACGGTCGATATTTGAACTTTTTTTAACTTTGCATTGGCGTTGTGCACGATGATCAACAATGTAGTTGTTTATGATAATGTCTCACCACCACCATCATATATCTACAAGTCCCCACCTACTCATCTCCCTGGCCACCACTTCCTTAAAATTTTGGGCTTTTAACGAGTTATTGAAGCTTAAGTTAATTTTGGGCTTTAAAAGAAGTAGGGACTCCCTACAACATAAATTTAATTTTATGAGCAGTTTTTGTGGGTTTACAGAAAATGTAGGCCTTGACCTTTGACAACGTTCTAGTGAATCCAATTTTTTTTTTTAAATATATTAAATTATATTCAAAGTGATCGGATTATAAAAGTATCACACCGTAAACATTGGAAGTTCAACGCGTAAATATAAATACAATAAAATTTTAAGGGTGTAAAAGACATTAAAATACAAAACCTATCACTTTCAGAAGGACTTGAATAAATTTTTGAATGAAATCCAGCAAACAACTACTTTGACCATAGTGCTCTATGAAAAAAGCAAATTCTTCCTCTACTTGTTATTGGCACATCAGCACAACCACAAAAGTGAATCATAAGCATATACAGATTGACCTCCTTCGTTGACAAAAACGCTTGTTGATACTCGTCATCCGAACGCTAAACTATCAAAGGACAGACAACTATCATAAAGACAGACTATAAGTACTATAAAAGCAGTCGAAAGAACTACCATAAAAACAAACATAAAGACTGCCATAAAAGCAGATGTGATATAAAACTAACAAAGCAAAAAAAGAAACAAGAAAAAAAATTAAAATAAAATATTCATCAACAAAGGTGAATTATATTTATATACAAAATCAACAAAACGGTCAAAGGCCGTCGTCGGCAAAAAAATACAAAAAAAAAATTTAAAAATTCCGTGTAACCGCCGCATAGTAAATGGGAGAAGTGAGTTATTATGAAAATAATTTTAAATACATACATATTTAGCTTATATCACCACCAAAAAATATTTATGCTTATATTTGGATATGTTTATATTTAAATTTTAAATAAAATATTTAGGAAACCACGACACTTGTTTATTCTTCAATAAAATTTCAATAAGACTCTTCTTGAAGTCATATTTTCATAACATAATTATTTTAATCTGAAAATGATATGACAATACACTTTTGACTTTTCTTAACTTTTGTTATCTTTGAAAATGCTCCATAATCTATCTTTATTAGGTTGAGGATTCAATCCTCATTTTAGACATGGAGAAGCTTTAACTTGTAGCCATCGTTTATTTTTGATGAGTTAATAAAATACTGATGATTAGTTATTAGATTCGTTCTAATAGATATTTTAAGAAACAAAAAAATCAAACATTTTTTTTACTATATTGAAATACTGCAATTGTTATTTCTTTTTTAAAAAAAGGATTGAACATTTTTTTCTTGTAAAGTAGAGCTTTTAAAAGGAAAGGAAATAAAATCCAACCATTGATTTTTTAATATAATAATTATAAAACAATATAAAATTAATGGAATTTACATGGTATAAAAATCAATTTCAACCGTCAATATTTATTTACATAGTATAATGATTTTTTTTTCATATGTTTTTCAACCATATTATGTCTAATTTCACATTAAAAACTAAAATATAAACCACTCGCCCTAAAATTTTAAATTACACACTCTAAAATAAAAATTTTAATATAAACTCTAATTTCTAAACCCCTAAACAACAAACTAAATCTCTAAACCATAAATTAAATCAATTTATTAAAAAATTCTAACGCAAGTGCGTAAAATATTTTCTCTATTATTATTATTATGAAATATTAAATTCAATCTCAATGACAAATAGAATTGAGAACTTAAGAGGTTTCAATCGACCAACTAGAAAGAACCATTGACTTGTATCACCAATAGAGTTGCACTGACTTTTATTCCAGCAGGCAACATCAGTAGTTGGTAACTAGTCTCCTTTAATTTTGATGACAAAAATAATAAATATTTTTTAATAATATAAAAGTGATTATAATGTAGTATCTGTTCATATATATATTCTTAACCCTTTGACAATGTACACAAACCTTGCAGACAAAGCGATTGAACTCGGGTCTCCTAAGATGAACATCATCCGCTTTTCTACTAAGACTACTTGTTTGGTTCAACAGTAAATAATTTTGAATTGCACAATGAAATACTTTATACTTCAATAGAGCTGTAGACAGACCAAGTTAAGCACATCTAGTAAGGCAATATACAATTTCCATTGACTATCGCAGAAGCTAGTGGCATGTCACATTCATTTTCCAATAATTGATATGACCATTTCATAAACATATGGAATTAAATTATTCATATGGACCAATTTAAAATTCCATAGGATGTTGGGGAGCTTACTATATAAACTCCAAGCTCTACATCGTTCTTCACAAAACAGAAATACAAATAGCCATTTGTATGGTACAGAAAGTGAAAAGAAGTTGGGAGTTTTAGTGCCTTTTCCCCTCAGAATGGCCAAGTTTTGGCCACACCTTGCCTATGCCTTGGCATTGTGCATGATAATAAGCAATGTAGCTGCCAACGGTGAACCGGATCCATATGTATACAAGTCACCGCCTCCGCCACCATATGTATACAAATCACCACCACCTCCACCTTCATACAAGTACGAGTCACCACCTCCGCCTCTATACAAGTACAAGTCACCACCACCTCCCCTGTACAAATACGAGTCACCCCCACCTCCTTCATATAAGTACAAGTCACCACCACCTCCCCCATACAAGTACGAATCACCACCTCCACCTCCATACAAGTACAAGTCCCCACCACCTCCATATAAGTACAAGTCACCCCCACCTCCCCCATACAAGTACGAATCACCACCTCCACCACCTTCATACAAATACAAGTCCCCACCACCTCCTACGTACAAGTATGAGTCACCACCTCCACCACCATACAAGTATAAGTCACCACCACCTCCCCCATACAAATACGAGTCACCACCTCCACCTCCATACAAGTACAAGTCACCACCACCTCCACCCCCGTACAAGTACAAGTCGCCACCACCTCCCCCATACAAATACGAGTCACCACCTCCACCCCCGTACAAGTACAAGTCGCCACCACCTCCCCCGTACAAGTATGAGTCGCCACCTCCTCCCCCATACAAGTATGAGTCGCCACCTCTACCACCATACAAGTACAAGTCACCACCACCACCTCCATACAAGTACAAGTCACCACCACCTCCCCCATACAAATACGAGTCACCACCTCCACCCCCGTACAAGTACAAGTCCCCACCACCTCCCCCGTACAAGTATGAGTCGCCACCACCTCCCCCGTACAAGTATGAGTCGCCACCACCTCCCCCGTACAAGTATCAGTCGCCACCTCCTCCTCCATACAAGTATGAGTCACCATCTCCACCACCATACAAGTACAAGTCACCACCACCACCTCCGTACAAGTACGAGTCACCACCACCTCCTCCCTACAAGTACGAGTCACCACCACCTCCTCCCTACAAGTACGAATCACCACCACCTCCTCCCTACAAGTACAAGTCACCACCACCTCCCCCATACAAATACGAGTCCCCACCACCTCCCCCGTACAAGTATGAGTCGCCACCACCTCCCTCGTACAAGTATAAGTCACCACCTCCTCCTCCATACAAGTATGAGTCACCACCTCCACCACCATACAAGTACAAGTCACCACCACCACCTCCGTACAAGTATGAGTCACCACCACCTTATCCCTACAAGTACAAGTCACCACCACCACCCTCGTACAAGTACGAGTCACCACCACCACCCTCGTACAAGTACGAGTCACCACCTCCTCCTCCATACAAGTACAAGTCCCCACCACCACCTCCGTACAAGTACGAGTCACCACCTCCTCCTTCATACAAATACAAGTCCCCACCACCTCCCCCGTACAAATATGAATCACCACCTCCTCCTTCATATAAATACAAGTCCCCACCACCTCCTCCGCCAACATACAAGTACAAATCACCACCATCTCCTCCGTACAAGTACGAGTCACCACCTCCTCCTCCCTACAAGTACAAGTCACCACCACCTCCCCCGTACAAGTATAAGTCACCACATCCTCCCCCGTACAAGTATAAATCACCACCACCTCCCTCGTACAAGTACGAGTCACCCCCACCTCCTCCATATAAATACAACTCACCACCACCTCCTCTATATAAATACGAGTCACCGCCTCCACTTCCATACAAGTACAAGTCACCACCCCTGCCTCCATACAAATACAAGTCTCCACCACCACCTCCGTACAAGTATGAGTCACCACCTCCACCACCCACGTATTACAAGTAAACTCCACAAAATCCTCTTTTCATCTAAAGAAACCCTCCTCCCAAATCTTTTTCATTTCCACCTCATTGCATCTGTCATTCTCTGTGTCCTTCATTACATTCGATTCCACGTCAAAGCTACAAGTCTCCTCCAACTTCGTATTACAACAAGTGTCCATCACTTCTTTCTCCATCTCCTACCCACCATTTTAATTAATCCAACACTGATTTATGTGCTCCATGTTGATGTAATAAGAGAAGGGATTGCAGCTGCAAGAAGTCTGCAATCGGTTTCTTGCAAGCTTTCTGCTTATTCCTTCGGGTCATAGCTCTCTCTGCGGTTAATGGATGTGCTTTGCTTTCAAGAATATTTACTTTTTAATTGTTTGTGATATTCAATATCACGTTAATTTAAATTAATTTGCGATTATATGTTTTAATGTACCAAGATGCTTAATAATGTAATTTGAATTCTCTTGATTATTATATTCTCTCGTTCTTTTTGTTTCTTTAAAAAAAGTATTTATATGTCTAAAACAATATTAGGCACTTAATTAACCCTCCACGTCGCCAAAGCAAATTCGAAGAAAAAATAATTAATTAATTTCAATCGTCAAACTAATATCCCAAGTTAATTAATTCCACCTAGTTTGTTAAAAAAACATTAAATTTTACTTTGCATGCATGCATGCATGAAAGTCACTTTCACTCTTACCGAGAGCAGGCCTTCGATGACCTTAGTGCGAATAAAAAAATTGGGCCTTTAATTAGAAATTTAAATTACGGTTGCGGTCGCATTATTAGTCACGTTGCTTGCGAGAATTTTTTTAATAACATATGCTATTGTAGACATAACGATTGCGGATATCGCGTTTCGAACGATGTCTCTACCGCTATAAAATGGTCGTTGCTGCTGTTGTGAACTGTTATTTAAATTCTTATCCCTAATAACAAGTATTGAAAAAAAAATTAAGAGTAAGTCCTAATAATAAGCATTAAAAAAATTTAGGCCTCTAATAACAAATATTGAAAAAAATTAAGAGTATTCTAATAATAGAAAATATTGAAAAATAAAATGAGCCCCTAATAACAAGTATTGAAAAAAATTAGACCCTTAATAACAAGTATTAGAAAAGAAAATTGATTTTTAAGAGTGAGCTCCTAATAACAAATATTGAAAAAATTGGGACTCTAATAACAAGTATTGAAAAAATTATGCCCTTAATAATAAGTATTAGAAAAAAATGAATTTTAAGAGTATGTCTATAATAATAAATATTGAGAAAAAATCGGTGCCCTTAATAATAAATATTGGGACAAAATTGGGCTTATAATAATAAAAATTGAGAAAAAATTAAAATCATAATAACATGTATTAAAAAATTAGAATCACACCAGTATATTTAAAAAATATACAATGCATACAATTTTTTAAAATTTTTGGCAACCATAACACTTGATTAGTCTTCAGTAAATTTCTATTAAGGCTCTTTTTGAAGTCATTTTCCCATATATTTAAAATAATACATATTCTTAGGAGACTAATCATAACATAATTACGTCCATATTTTTTCAATTACTATTTGAAATAGTATAATTTTATTATGAATATTTAGGGATAATTGTTATAATGCTCCTATCTCTATATTCTTTTCAATTACCTCCATATTTTGTCGAATAAAATGTGATAGTTATTATAATGCACCGTCTCTATATACTTTTCAAATATTTCCCTATTTTATCGAATAAAAATAAGAAAGACTTTTTATTTGTGTCAAGTCGGAGTCGAATTTTTATACTAAAATTCAAGTCAAATTTAGGAAAGGTGAAGTATCATTAAATGTCGAGTCGATTCATCAGATAGAGACTTTAAATTTTTAAGCCAAATACGGATCTATTAAAAACTCAGACCGACCTGATCCATTACCATTTACCACATATGTAGTTGAACATCTATTTTTAGTTATATTGGAATCATTGTTACTACCATTTCTCTTTGTAATTTTCCCCCTTGTGCCCACCTTCACTAGAAATAAATATAAACTTCAAGAATATATTGTGCTTGATTGAATTAAATTTCCATAACCTATTAAAGAAAATAAATAAATTGGATATCACCTAGTGATGAACTAATACATTGGGGGTATCAACTAGTGATGAACAAATCACACTTTTGGCAACAACCTCAAATGTCTCAATCATTTTACTATGGTGGATACTAGGTATTCGAGGAGGAAGTTTATGTCACGCCTGAAAAGAGGCGAGGTCATTAATCCCACATTGGAAAGGAAAATGGAGGTCTTGGGATATAAATACGGTGACGCTACACATCCTATCAGACATGTCTTTTGGGAAGAGGGTAATGGCCCCGTGACAAGTGGTATCGGAGCGACTCTTTAACTGCCCGATTTCACGCCGAGCGCCCATGAGTGGGGTAGGCAGGGTGGACAACTGTGACAAGGTGGCCCATCACGAGAGCGAAAGCTCGTGACGAGGGCGTCACGAGGTTGAGTGGGGGAGAATGTCACGCCTGAGAAGAGGCGGGGTCATTAATCCCACATCGAAAAGGAAAATGGAGGTCTTGGGATATAAATACGGTGGCGCTACACATCCTATCAGACATGTCTTTTGGGAAGAGGGTAATGGCCCCGTGACATTTAATTGAAATGAAAATGTAACCTAAATCAATAATTTATTTTAATCTAATAATTCTAAAACAATGTAAAATTACTGAATTTTATATAATATAAAATTAATTTCGTAGTAGGATGACAAAAGACTTCACTTGAAATAAAATCTTGTTTAATACACATCGGAATATTCATTAAGTTCCGTTCAGATATCAGTGAGACGCAAATGAATTCAATCTCAATGCCAAATTATGAGGTTCCAATCAACCAACTACCAAGAGCATTGACTTGGATCACCAAATATTAAAATAAATAAACAAATAATGTGCTTAACCATTAAAGAGATATATAAGGTGCATCCATTAGCATTGACTTTTATTCCGACAGCAATTGTTGGTAACATGTCTCCTTTAACTTTGATAACAAAATAATCTAAACACTAAATATTTTTTTTAATTTTTCAATGGAATACTTTACATTTCAATAGAGCTGGAGACGGATCAAGTTAAACCCATCAAGTACTGCAATATACAATTTCCATTGACTATAGATGGAGCTAGTGGCATGTCACATTCATTTCTCAATAATTTATATGACCAATTGATAAATATGTGGAATTAAAATATTTGGTTGATTAGAGGTAGGAAGTTTCATATGGACCAATTTAAAATTCCATGGGATGTTGGGGAGCTTACTATATAAACTTCAACCTCCCATTGTTCTTCACAAAACAGAAATACAAATAGTCTTCTATTTGTATTGTATAGAAAGTGCATAGAAGTTGGGAGTTTTTTAGTGCCTTGTTCCCCCAAAATGGCCAAGATTTGGCCGCACCTTGCCTATGCCTTGGCACTGTGCTTGATAATAAGCAATGTAGCTGCCTACGGCGAGCCGGATCCATATATGTACAAGTCATCTCCACCTCCATATATATACAAGTCACCACCACCTCCTCCATACAAGTATGAATCACCACCTCCACCTCCATACAAATATAAGTCTCCACCACCTCCGCCGTACAAATATGAGTCACCTCCACCTCCTCCGTACAAGTATGAGTCGCCACCTCCGCCTCCATACAAGTACAAGTCACCACCTTCTCCATACAAGTACGAGTCGCCACCTCCCCCTCCATACAAATATAAGTCACCACCACCACCACCATACAAGTACGAGTCACCACCTCCCCCACCATACAAGTACAAATCACCACCACCTCCACCATACAAGTACAAGTCGTCGCCTCCCCCTCCATACAAATACAATTCACCACCACCACCATCGTACAAGTACGAGTCACCACCTCCCCCTCCATACAAGTACAAGTCTCCACCATCTCCCCCATACAAGTACGAGTCACCACCTCCGCCTCCATACAAATATAAGTCACCACCTCCTTCTCCATATAAGTACGAGTTACCACCTCCACCCCCGTACAAATACAAATCACCACCACCTCCCCCATACAAGTACGAGTCACCACCTCCCCCTCCATACAAGTATAAGTCACCCCCACCCCCACCGTACAAGTACGAGTCACCTCCTCCCCCTCCATACAAATACAAGTCACCACCACCTCCTCCGTATAAGTACGAGTCGCCACCTCCACCTCCACCTTCATACAAATACAAGTCGCCACCACCACCTCCGTACAAGTATGAGTCGCCACCTCCACCTCCATACAAGTATAAATCACCACCACCTCCCTCGTACAAATATGAGTCACCACCATCCCCTCCATATAAGTATAAGTCACCACCACCCCCTCCATACAAATACAATTCACCACCACCTCCCCCGTACAAGTACGAGTCACCACCTCCCCCTCCATACAAATATAACTCACCACCACCCCCTCCGTACAAGTATGAGTCACCACCTCCCCCTCTGTACAAATACAAGTCACCACCACCTCCCCCTTCATACAAATACAAGTCACCACCACCTCCCCCATACAAGTACGAGTCGCCACCTCCACTTTCATACAAGTACAAGTCACCACCACCTCCCTCGTACAAGTACGAGTCACCACCACCTCCCCCTCCATACAAATATAACTCACCACCACCCCCTCCATACAAGTATGAGTCACCATCTCCCCCTCCATACAAATACAAGTCGCCACCACCTCCCCCATACAAGTACGAGTCGCCACCTCCACCTTCATACAAGTACAAGTCACCACCACCTCCCCCGTACAAGTACGAGTCACCACCTCCACCTCTATACAAGTACAAGTCACCACCACTTCATCCGTACAAGTACGAGTCACCACCTCCACCTCCATACAAGTACAAGTCACCACCACCTCCCCCGTACAAGTACGAGTCACCACCTCCCCCTCCATACAAATATAACTCACCACCACCCCCTCCGTACAAGTATGAGTCACCACCTCCCCCTCCATACAAATACAAGTCGCCACCACCTCCTCCATACAAGTACGAGTCACCACCACCTCCCCCGTACAAGTACAAGTCACCACCTATGCCTCCATACAAGTACATGTCACCACCACCACCTCCGTACAAATACGAGTCGCCACCTCCGCCTCCATACAAATACAAGTCACCACCACCTCCCCCATACAAGTACGACTCACCACCTCCTCCCCCATACAAGTACAAATCACCGCCACCTCCGCCTTACAAGTACGACTCACCACCTCCTCCCCCATACAAGTACAAATCACCACCACCTCCGCCTTACAAGTACGAGTCACCACCTCCCCCTCCGTACAAGTACAAGTCTCCACCACCTCCCCCATACAAGTATGACTCACCACCTCCACCTCTATACAAATACAAGTCACCACCTCCTCTTCCTTACAAGTACGAGTCACCACCTCCACCCCCATACAAGTATGAGTCACCACCACCTCCTCCATACAAATACAAGTCCACATCCCCTTACAAGTACGAATCACCACCTCTACCTTCATACAAGTACAAGTCACCACCACCTCCTCCTTACAAGTACAAATCACCACCTCCACATCCATACAAGTACAAATCACCTCCACCACCCACGTATTACAAGTAAACTCCACAAAATCCTATCATCTAAAGATCCCCTCCTCCCCAATCTCCTTAATTTCCACCTCATTGCATATGTAATCCTATGTGTCCTCCATTACATTCGGTTCCACCTCAAAGCTCCAAGTCTCCTCCAACTTCGTATTACTACAAGTCTCCATCACTTCTTTCGCCATGTCCTATCCACCATTTCATTTAATCCAAGACTGATTTGTGTGCTCCATGTTGATGTAATATGAGAAGGGATTGTAATTTGTAGCTGCAAGAAGTCTAAAATTGGTTTCGTGCAAGCTTTCTGGTTATCCCTTCGGCTCATTTCCCTCTTTGCGGGTAATGTATTCAAGAATATTTACTTTGTAATTGTTTGTGATTTTCAATATCATGTTAATTTAATTATATGCTTTCCTGTACCAAAATGCTAAATAAAGTCATTTTAATTCTCTTGATTATCATTGTCTCTCTTCTTTTTATTTCCTTATTTACATGTTCAAAAATATAAACTATTCAAAATACCAACTAAAAACACACTAGAGTTGATTACAGCTTCTTGTGAAATAAAATTTGATTTTTTATAATAATTAAGTGATCAAATTGTAAATTTTATCCCAAAAATTGATCTGTTAGACCTTCTACTCTAGAAGTGTTCGTGATCGGACCAGTTTATGCATGAGATTAAGACATTATATGTTTGTCCAAATTTGCTTATATTTGTTAATATTTAACCCAAGCTTGTTTTTGCCCACCCATATAATTTTGTTTTATTTATATCTGTTCTTTTCTTATTTTCCTTTTATTATTGTTTTTAGTCTTTTATTCATTTACAACTCAACATTTTTAATAGTTACGTTATAGTATTATATATGATCATAAATTTAATTTTTATGCAATAAATATTATAATATATAAATAAAATAATATATTACATACTTTGAATTTGGGTTGGTCTCAGACCATAATGTAAGAGCCCGAGTCATTTTTAAATTGACATGTTTTTTGTGTAGACTCAATTTTGGGCCTTGTATTTTTTGTTCGAAGTATCTAAAATTTCGGACAGGACTTCGGGTGTGGTCAGATAGTTTGTCCCTTAAACAAGTCTACTATATCCTAATTTATTAGAAATGGATCATGTACTTTACAAGACAACTAAAAAGTTAGTCTAATTGGATAACACGGTTAAAGTTTAACATTAACTCGTTCAACTTTTTTTCTCGGCAAATGAAATTTTATTAAATGGTTAAAAATTATAAACCAAACCTAAATTGGATATTTCATTAAAAACTTCCCTAAGTCTAGGTGGAGGAAAAGAGCATCCCAACTAGGTAACACTTAAAACAAGCACATTAAATCCAACACAATTTTCAGGTATTAGAGTACTCCAACACAATTGGATACCTCATTAAAAACCTCCTTAAGCCTAACCTTCCGCATTGCCAAATCAAATTAGAAGAAAAATTGATTAGTTAATTCTAGATTTTAATTGTTGGGGTTGCCTTTTGTGAGACTGTATTAGAGGAAACAGAGGCAAATGTCTGGATATGACAGAACAATACAAAGACATGAAGTTTCAAAGTGATACTAAAACAAATTACTACCAACATACTCGTGCTGTCTTGGGAACATGAAGTCCACCTTGGAATTACTATTTATTTCTGCAATAAAAAACAATTAATTATGGATATTTTAATGTTTAGAAAAGAGTTTTTGGAATTTGTTTTCATGTAATCGAAATATTGTTTTATGTCTCGCTTCAATCGATGCCCACTGTTTAATTTATTTTCGACTTCTGATTAGGTTTCACATTTGATCATGGATTGAACCCATTTTATTTATATATTTTATTTTAGTCTACCATGGCTGCATGTGTTTATTGATAAGAAGACAACGTGTACATTGGGAATCATGCATGTCAAATTGTCAAACTAATCTCCCATGTTAATTAATAATTCCACCATGGGCGGATCTAAAAATTTGATAGTTCACTACTTAGTGTAATAATGTAGAATCAATTATACGGGTGTAATAATGTACTGATAAGAGTAATTATTGTGCAAGCAAATATAGTTTATAGTTTGAGACATTGACATTGAAGAACCAATCAAAATTATTTTAAAATTTTAAATCAAAATTTTAGTTAACTTATTTGAATGAGTATCAGTGTATTTAACAAAAAAAAAATTTTTAATGAGACTAACAAATATACTTAAGATGGTTATAGAATCATAGTTTAGGTACTTGTTTTAACTAAAAACAGTTTAGTGCCTCAAAACAAAAATAATAATAATTTAGGAGCTAATTTTTCATTTAAACAAAAAAACATGTTTATTAATTTTTAGGGTAAACTACACTGATAGTCACTAAAATTTTAGGACGCTTTCACTTTGCTCACTAAAATAAAAATAATTCCTAAATTTTTAATTTGATTTTATTACGACCGCTGCCATTAAAAATGTTGAAGTGGGAAGGATTCGTTTGGTCAAAATGTTAATATAGTTCTTTTAAGTTGATCTGACGGTTAACAATGGCAAATCGAAAAGTTTTAGTTTTTATTTTCAACTAAGATTTTCATATATGTTTCGCCAATGTTAACCATAAGATCAAACTGAAACTAAACTATGTAAACTTTTGGCAAAACGAATCTTTCACATAGTTGGGATTGATCGATGATCGTTCCGTTGATAGGAATTTTGGTCTTGACAATGGTTGTAAATTTAAAAAATTAGGGTTCTTTTTAAAAAAAAGACTTTAACGTGCCATGTCAGTATTTCTTAATGGGGTTAACGGCAGTGGACGTAATGAAAGTAAATAAAAACTGAGTGACTATAATGATTTTTTTTATTTTTGTGACCAAAGTGAAAATACCATACAAATTTAGTGGTTACCAATATAATTTACCCTATTTTTTAATGGTAGATCAAGTGATCTACCATGCACAAAGATGCATCCGCTCCTGATTCCACCTAATTTGTTACGAAAAATATTATATTTTTTACTCTGCATGTATGCATGCAAATCACTTTCACTCGTAGCTTCAAAAACGTTATTTTCATTGAGAATCGAATGGTCTAATAGGATGAGTCGTTAGAAGTTTAGATCTTTTAAGTAAAATCAAAAGTTTGAATTCTGACGTTGTGAATGGAGTAAATTGAGTTGAGAGGATCACTCGTAATAAACATCTGCAGTACTCGATCTGAATTAGTCCGTCAATAAATTAAATATTGATGGTTATAAAAAAATTCCTTTCACTACGAAGTGTTGGGGTAACAATAAGTGCATTGTATTCTTAAGAAAATATGTTTGGATTTTAGAAATTATATTGTTAGTAAGGATAATCGTAAACTTTGAACATAGATCATAAAACTAAAATAAAAGATATAAACTAAACCATTGTTATTTATTTATTTAACACATAATTAGCATTATTGTTTTTATTATTATTTTATCGAGTAGGTTTAATTGGTTAAAAAAAATAACTAAAATGATTGTGTGACTATTATTTTAAGAAGAACCAACTAAATGGCTGTTGTTATAAGTATCGATTAAAGGTTATTTAATTATCATTGTCCTTTTTTTTATATTCGAAAACTATGAACCAATGCCACTAGGCAACAATGACATTTCCGTTTTAAGGAAGTTTTTAGATTTATTAGCATTTTAATCGTTATTTATTAACTTAAAAAAGTAAAACATTAATTGTAGTCGAGTTTGCTTAACCAATAAGTGTACTTTAAATATTAATTAATTACTAATTTAGTTTTTGTAAATGTAGTATTAGAAAAATAATCGTTGTAAACTATATAATATGTTGAAACCAACTATTTATTGATACCAAATTGGTTTTGATGAACAACTTTTCATAGCTCAGTTTGGTTAGAGCACTCGTTTAGTAAGCGGAAAGTTTTGAGTTCAACTCTTAATTAATGAAAGTAAATTATCCTAAGCTACTTGTCTCTTTAAATAAAGGTCAAAATTTTAAATGACGTTTTGAATAACCTAAATTAGGTTAGGAGTACCACTCTGGTATTGAACCTCTGTAATAAATAGTCATATATCAAATATTGATCTATTATAAGATAGTATTTTAGTTCGATTTTTATTTTGTATAATTTCACATATACCTACAAGTTACGCTCTTCGAAATCAGATCTTCATAAAAAAAGAAAAAAAACATTATTCATTATCATTAGAATCACTCAATGACAACATTTTATATGTTTTTTTAACAAATATCATGTTCATTAATTATTGAGAGGTGACCCATTGTATATGAGCGGGTTGTGCATGCGATTGTGGTTCTCATGTTCATACATCTCTTATCTAACGAGGAACCACATAAATAATGTCTTATTAATTTGTTTAATCTTTTTTATATATATTAAGGGTAAAACTTTGATACACAAGCTGTGTAAAATTAATTTTACACAAGTTTGTGTATTTACACTATAAAAACTCAAAATTTAAATTTCTAACTCTAACCTTTAAAACTTAAACCCTAAATCTTAAACCCGATACATTAAATTTTAAACACAAACTTTAAATTCTAAACAATACAACCTAAATTCCTAAACTTTAAACCCTAAACTAAAACCTTAACACCTAAAATTAAAAGATATGTGTAAACTAAAGTTTACACGGTCTGTGTATAATATTTTTTTTTATATATTAAATGGAGACAGTGTGAAATGTGATGCAAATGAAACGAAGTGAGATATGAAGGGTGAAGTTGGTGTGGGGGGACAGTTTCTCAGCTGGTACTGAGCCAAGCCGACAACAGCGCGCCCACCAAAGCAACTGCTGCCTTTGCTCTTATTCGGATCGGTCGAAACTATCTGTTTCCCGAGGCCAATAAAAAACTCCGTTAGAGATAAGAAATCGGTCGAATTAGGTTAAAAAGTTTTGAAGTAATTGAACTGATGAGTTAAAAAGTTTTGAATTAATATCATCTGAAATTATATAATATATATAATATTATTTTTAAAAATGAGAGGTCTAGAGGAAAAAATACTAATGAGAGTATAAAGAAGTCATAAAATAGATGGAAAGAAAGAATTTTCAAAGAATTAGAGTAAGATGATTAAATTGAATAAAATATAAAGTTGAAAGATAAAATTGTAAAAATAAGATGCTCATTCAAGTTTTCGAGTTCTTCAAATCATATTTTACAACTCATTCTTTATTTAAATTTTTTTGAGTCAATTCAAGTTTATAAAATTCAAGTCAAAATTTATAAATCGATTTAAACAAAAAAATTTAATTTTTTAAACTCCAGTCAAATTTTACTTATCCTTAAATCCCACGACAAATTATGTAATTCTTTAGGGTTACAATGTAGTGTTTGTTCATACAAATTACTAATTCTTTGACAATGAACACACACCTTACAGACAAAACAATTTGAACCCGAGACTATTAGGATGAATAACATCTTTTTTACTATGATCACTTGTTGGGTTTAAAAGTGTTAATATTTTGTTTCGATCTATTATCCGATGCTTAAATTAACGTTGAAGGTGAATATATATGTGGTTGACTAAAATAGATGCTCGCAATTCGATAAAACTCTATCGTTTTTTTAATTATGGTATTCGATTTATTGGTCGATTAATTTGGATCAGATTTTACAGGGCCTACTATGATGTGACCTTCTCAATCCAGTTTTCTCTATTTATAACATCAGAATTCAAACATTTAACCTTACTTAAGAGATTAGCATCTCGTCCTGTTAAACCTACTAATAAGTAAAACTCTAACGTTTTTAATGATCCTTGTCTATGGCATGTATTATTAGGGTTGATACTTGTAATTATTACTCAAATGTAAGCTATCCGAAGGAGAAAAGGGGTTAGATTTGAATTTGTCTTGACTAATTTAAATCGTCCCACGTCACATACCTGATTTTAGTGGGTTATTCTTCTAGTAAATTTTTTTTATATACTCAAGACCTGTTTAAACGATATCAATCTACTTACTACTTAAACCAACCTCGTCGATTAAGTCTCTATAAATTTAAACGAGTATGCAACCCTCTAATAAAATCTTATATTTTTAAAGTTTAACATTGACCTGCCTAAAGATTCAATCATAACTACGTCTCAAAACATTCTTTGACGTTGATTTTATTAGATGGATGGATTTTTTTTTCTTAAAAGCTATTTATTTAGACGAGTATAACAATGTGAAATATAAAAAAAATTAATGACCATGTAAATCACACCTGTTGAAGCTTCTAAATATCAATGGATTGTTGTTATATCTCTTTTTTTTCTTCATCTCAAGTTCTCTACAACAGCTCTTCTGACAACACTCCTAACGAATATAAAATAATATTTTTTTCGAGTAAAGAACGATAAAGTCTCTAAAATATTCGTAGTGCTACCTTATCAAGAAACTATAACACCCTTAATAGAACATTTATCAAGTCTACCAGATTAGCCAATTGACTCTACTAATTGGCATGATTGTCTACATTACCACACCTTTATATCCTACCAAGCCCAGGCTTGACGCCCTCGTAAGATCTTCATGAATATAATTACGAGGGGAGACCCTCAACTAAGAAGGTCGAATCATGATAATAATATCCTCATCTTCTTCTTCCATCTTCAATAATCTCCATTTTTCACTACCTCTTGCGACTTTCTGCCTAATTTAAAAAAGGGTGAATTGTCATAAACCACCACAATTTCATTCTCACAGTCAACAATTGCACTAAAAATTGTTGTACGGGGTAAAACTGAACGTGAAGAAAACTAAGTTGTACAGGGTGGGAGTGGAGACTTCTTGTGTGCAAGAATGGGCATATTTTTTCAAGTGCAGCAGCGACCAATTTCCTACGACCTACCTGAGTTTACCCCTTGGGAATGTCCGTAACACAGCAATTTTGTGGAAGCCTATTGTGGAGAAATTCAAGAAGTATTTGCATGGATGGAAAGGAAAATTGTTGTTGTTAGGGGGTGGGTCGCATAACACTGATTAAATCTGTATTATCGAATCTGTCAGTGTACTTTTTATCATTATTTCAAATGCCAGGGGAAGTGGCTTCTACCTTGAATAAACTCACTGCAAAATTCCTATGGGGTGCATCAAAGGAGAAGCCTATACATTATGTGAATTGGGAGTCATGTTGCAAACCAAAGTGTGTTGGAGGGTTGGGTTTCGTTGATATGAAACTCAAAAACAGATCACTTCTAAATAAGTGGGTGTGGAGATTCGGATGTGAAGCTGATAGCTTATGGAGGCAGGTGATAGTGGAGAAATACGGTTACGATCACCATTTCTTTTTGTCAAAACCCTTGCAAGGTCGAAAAGGCTCTTGGGTGTGGAAAAACATCATTCGGCCACTGTCTTCGGCGATGATAAGAGTATTGATTTCTGGGAAGATTACTGAACCGAAGCAAAATCCCTTTGAACATCTTTTCCGAGGATATTTGCTCTTGCCACAAAGAAAACAGGGAAAGTTTCTGATTTTGGCATAAAAACTAATGAAGAATGGACTTGGAGCGTGGAATTACGAAGGAATTTGTTCGAGTGGGAAGTTGTTGTTTGGGAAAACTTCTAGGAAATTTTGAAGAGAGCGTCCAAGTCCTTAGTTGATAGATATAATACTACGTGGGTTGGTTCAACCCAGGGGATTTACAAATCTAAAACTCACTGTGAGTTTGTATCATCTACAGGGTTAGAGGTGGATCGAATCTGGAAACTTGTGTTGCGCCACCTAAAGTAGAGGCGTTCGTGTGGGAAAACCCTGGACCATTTGGCTTAGTAGGAATAAGATATTGAGGGTTTATTTTAATAAAGCTCATTCCTTTAAAAAAACAAAATATTAAATAAGAAGTTTCAATGCTAAATAGGTATTAATTTATCAGATATTTATTAACATATAATTTATTAAAACCAAAATTTTGAATATCTTCCAATTTTGAATCAATTCAGCTGATCGACTTGGTCCAATTTTATAATATTATTTCAATGTAATGATTAAACCATAAGCACCAGATAGTTATTTTTAAAATTTGTATGTACGGTTCTATGCCTTCGTAGTGAATAGTAAGAATCATAAAGTTGAGCAGAGTTCAATCTTTAAAAAGTTTCAACTTTACATTGATTTCAAATTCGATTGAATTTTGTTTTTAAAATGTAGTTTTAAATTGATGAAAAATAAATAAATAATTTAATGATTAAATTCGTTTATTTATTTAAAATGAATTTATTTTCTGTTTTTAGCCAAAATAATACTAATAATTTATATATTCAACTTTAATTTTATTATATATTTGAACTCATGCCAAGCATTTTTATTTTTGATTGTTTATCGAGTGTATGGTGTAATGATAAGATTTATATTGTATTTTTTATGAGAGATTTTGGATTCAAATCTTTAAATATTACTGGGGAGAAAGTCACGACTTTCGAATATAGACAGTAAAATGAACATACAAAAATATTATTAAACTCATACTTGTTCTACCTACTCATAAATCAGAATATATTGAGCACTTAAGCATGTTTGATCACATATTCACATATGTAGTGTGTCGACAATAATATCAACTAAGCTAAACAACCTAAACTCAATCGACTATCCCACATATTTTTTAAATGAAAAAGCGTACTCGAGAAATTTTATTTCTTTCAAAATTATAATTGATGAAACAATGTCTACTCAAGAAATTGTCCAAACTCGAGCTCATTTTAAACAAAATTAAGATTTTTTTAAACATACAATTTAATACAGTGTCTATACTACACATACTCTTCCTAAAGTACAATCCATACATAAAGGATATTAAATACTTAATTATGCTCAAACTCACCCCCTCTTATATATTATTTCAGTGATATGTCAACCGAGCTCAACTAAATTTTTATGGTATAATAATATTTGACTTATTGATTGACTAATTCGGATCGGATATTACATAAGCTTATTATAAGGGTGCTCTTCTCGACTTAATTTGCTCCATTCACAATTTCAATATTCAAACGCTGATCTACTATTCTAATTCCTTATCTACTAGATCAACTAATTATTATTAACTAACATAATATATTTATACTCAAATAACATACAAACAGAAATGTCTAAATCACTAGAGACTAAGAAGCAACCAAGGAGCTAAGTAGGGGAGACAAAACTATAAAACCAATTACTGACAGTCTTTACTGCTTTCCCACCATTAATTTACATCTTCAACATCTATTTTTATATACCATTTCCTTGCACTTTTCACACAGTACTACAGTTCAACCTTTATCTTGTTCTTTCAACTTCCCCAGATTTATCTTCTGCTCCCCCACCCTTTTGATTTCTTTAATAAATACCACCATTTTCTGTTTGTTTCCTCTTGAAATTCTGGGTTTTTTTTGTGGTGATCTCATTGAGTTTCCCCATATAAACTTTGATTCTACTCTCAGTTCTCAACCTAGAAAACCCTATCTTTCTTCTACTTCAACGTCTGTCAGGCCATGTCTGATTCTGATCCTTACTCCAATTACTTCAAAGGCTGGTTCAATCTCAGCCCTTTCAACCCTTTCTTCCCTTCTTCGTCTTCTTCGAATCCATCTTCATTTGCTCCTGTTAATGGCTACTACAATGGTTATGGAAACCCTTCTTCCCCTCCTCTCAAAGAAGCTCTCCCTCTTCTTCCAAGAAGGCGTGATGAAGAACAGATGGAGAGTTCTTCCATGGAAGTGGAGAAAAGCGATGGAAACGATGAAGAAACTGTCACTGTTACTCTTCGTCTTGGACTCGCCCCCAGTAGCCCTAGTTCCTGTGCTGATTTGATCTCGAGATTTCCAACCTCCGCTCCTGCTGCTTTCCAAGAAGGCTCGGGGTCGGCCACTGCTGCAAATAAAGAAGCTTCACAATACCTAACCAATACGCTGAACAAGGGCCAATATTGGATCCCAACTCCTTCTCAGATTCTGATTGGACCGACTCAGTTTTCATGCCCACTTTGCTTCAAGACCTTCAACAGATACAACAACGTGCAGGTACAATACTTTTGTTCTTAGGGTTTTCTCTTTTTTCTGCCTTTTCCTTTAATCTTCCGTCTAGTCCACCCCTTTTGCATGATTTGTGGGTGTTGGGATTTGAAAAATAAGAATAAATCTAGAGGTGGTACAGTTGAGAATAAGATCACTAACTCTCTTTATGTGATTGAACAACTCAAGATTTATGCTTTTTTTGGTACCTTGAAGTTTGTGTTCCACACCCTAGGACAGTAAGTATCCGTATCCCAATTTCCATCAGATGATCTTCATCAAAGCCCTAAAACCCTCAATATTCAGAGTTTCAGACCCTTTTTAATTCACTAACCAAAACCCCCACGGCGTAAGTTAAATCAAAATAATAGCTGGAGAAAATACACTCTAAAAAGGGAATAGGAATGGAACTCTAATCAGTCTTGTTGAGAGAAAAAAGGGGTCTTTATTTGAAATATTACTGAAAGTTTCTTGTTCCATGTACCATTAATGGAAGCCATAAGTTGCAGAACTCAACTTTTTTGACAAATTTCATGTAGATGCATATGTGGGGGCATGGATCTCAGTATAGGAAAGGGCCAGAGTCACTAAGGGGAACCCACCCGACAGCAATGCTGAGGCTGCCTTGTTACTGTTGTGCGCCGGGGTGTCGGAACAACATCGACCATCCGAGGTCGAAGCCGCTCAAGGATTTCAGAACACTTCAGACACATTACAAGAGGAAGCACGGAATCAGACCATTCATGTGTAGGAAATGTGGGAAGAGCTTTGCCGTGAGGGGTGATTGGAGAACACACGAGAAGAACTGCGGGAAGATCTGGTATTGCAGCTGTGGGTCTGATTTCAAGCACAAAAGGTCTCTCAAAGATCATATGAAGGCATTCGGGAATGGACATTCGGCTTATGGGATTGACTGCTTTGATGTGACGAAGAAGATGAACCTGGTTCAGACAATGAACAAGACAATGAATCCTCTCAGTGACACATATTAATAAGCTTTTATGTTCTCCCTTTTGTTTACTTTTCTGGGTTTCTTTTTTAGCTTGGTAATGGTACTAGAGAGTAGACTCCTCATTGATCCAAGCTGGACCAAGTTCCTGCATGTAATTTTAATTAAGGAAATGTGGAATTACCCTTTCAATTCAGTGTTTTTCTTTTGGATAATGGAGTAAATTACTGCAGACATTGTAAGAGATTTCCATTGTTTTTCAACATAGCAGCAGATAAACATGCAGAAACTGAATCTATATTGACCATCAGGTTCAAGTTAAAGCTGCTTGTTTTATGGTAGTGTGTGTGTATATATAGAATAAGTGTAGTCTCTGTCAGGTTCTTCTCCTTGTGTGCTAATGGCATCAGAGATAATTAGGAAGACACTGTACGTGAACAGTGAAAAAGGAGGTATGGGATGAATGCTGAACAGGCATTGGCCACTTTTTTCTCACTTAATTTAGTGTCCAAACAGGCGTTCCGCCACAGTTGAAAATCCAAGTTCTAAACAATCAGCCGTTTGCCCTTAACGAGCATTCGAAAATCTATGCTGAACTGTCCTTAAGTCTAATAGGTTCACTCGAATCCATTCGAGTGTGAATTTTCTAGGCTAAAGTTTATGAGAGATTGATCTTGGTGGCAGCTTTACCTATAAGAGTGTTGGTGACATGAGAGTCTGAGACATGAGAGAGAGGGAGCAAAAAAGGGTCAAAGATTGCCAATGAAATGTCATGTCAAAGCTTCCAAATATATGGAGTAGCATGCACTGTTTGTATACTTTATAACAGTTAGCTCATAAATGGTATTTCCTACGTTTTTGAACAATTTATAACTAGGGAAACAATTTAAGAAAAATGAGTTTTAACTACCTGCTCTAGAGTTTGTTGATTATTTCTCAAATTTTTAATTGTTTAGAATACTTGTATTGATATTTCATCAAAATATATCCAGCCAAACAATTTCCATTTCATGTCGAACTTTGATTTGTATGGTTCAGTTTGCGCAACAGTGAGGTAAGATTTGGCAGTGTTTGGAAAGAGAGAAAATCTGCAGTTTTTCACTCTACAAGTAGATTTAACACAACATTGTTAAAGGGTTATTTGCTTATTTTCGGTTCATGATTCCTTTCTTGTTATAAGTATTTATGTTCCACAGTGACCTATCTTCCATAGCATTCTCATCATCGTTTGACTGCATAAAATGACTGTCTAATCTGTAATGATTTTAGAACACGAGCGGTTGATACGTGATTAAGAATATCATTTTAATATTAAGGGAAAACTTACAGGAAGCCATTCAACTTTTAGAATACTTTCGCTTTGGTCAGTGAAATCGAAAAAACTTTTGTTACAATCACTAAACTTTTAATTCACTTTTATTACGGTCATTATCGTTAATTCCCGATAAAAAAATATTGATGTGATACGTTAAAGCCTTTTTTCAATAAGGAATCCTAATTTTTCTAATTTTAAACCATCATTAGAACCAAAATTTCGATGAACGAAACAGTTGTCAATCAATTCCAATGGTGAAAAAGATATGTGTTGCCAGAAGATTAATATAGTTTTGTTCCAGGTTAATCCCACAATTAACAGCGGTCAATGGTTAATCAAATTTAAAAATCTCAATTAAAGCAAAAAATTAATACTTTTTTATCTGTCATTGTTAACCATTAGATCAACTTGCAACCAAACTACGTTAATATTTTATCCAAATGGATCCTTTCCACCGTTGGAATTTGACCGATGATGGCTTTGTTCATCAGAATTTTGGTCTTGGTGGCAGTTATAAATTTGAAAAACTAGAGCTCTTTTTCGGGAATAAGATTTTAATGTGTTAGATCAGTATTTTTAAACGAAAATGTAATGAGAGTGAATTATAAGTTTGGTGACTGTAATGAAAGCAAATTAAATGTTTAATGATCGTAATAAAAATCGATTTTAATGACCAAAATAAAAGCACTCTAAAAATTTATTAATTACTAGTGTAGTCTACTCTAATATTAAAAAGACAAGGTTAGTCTGATAGGTATTTTATAAGATTGTGGGCGACAAATATCTTGTCGTAATTCATTTAAAAACTTAAGAAAATGAATAAGCACATTTGGCCGGTTAGTCAAGTTGTTCATCTTTATTCTCTCATATTCCCTTGGTTTATGAATTTTAGACCCACTATGAGCACCCCATTTCCTTTCCCTAATGTCCTCCTTCCCTTCCCCTCTAAGTAGGATTGTGATTAGATTTAAGATTTGTCAAAAAAATAAAAAATTCTAAATGTTATAAAGAAATACAAGCGTTTAAATACATAAATAAATTTCATATATTAATTTTTATATCTATTTTTAACGTATAAATTATAAGGGTAAAACTTTGATACACATGTTGTGTAAAATTAATTTTACACAAGCCTGTGTATTTACACTATAAAAACCCAAATCCTAAATTTCTAATCCTAACCCTAAAAAATTAAACCCTAAACCCTAAATTCTAAACACTAACCTTAAATTCTAAACCCTACAACCTAAACTCTAAACTAAAACCCTAACCCCTAAAACTAAAAGGCACGTGTAAACTAAAGTTTACACGGCCTGTGTATCAAAGTTTTTTCCAAATTATAATGTCTAAATTACCTATAACCCTTTTAATTTTAAAGTCAAAAGTAAGTGCGTCTAAACATAATCTATGATAAATTATATCATGTACTTGGCTTATCACATCAGTTATAGTCTCATCCAATAAAAACCACCAACTTTACTACTATTATCTAGGGGTGAGCAAAACTTGACTTGACTCGAAAAAACCGAATAACTCGACTCGAGACAAAAATACTCAACTCGTCTTGACTCGACTCGAAAAAATTTAAAATAAAGTTTGAGTTGTAAAATAGAAACTCGAATAACTCAATTTTTTTAGTAATTAATGGATTTATTTTTAAGTTCGAGACGAGTCACTTAAATTTTTATTATATATATACCGATGTATAAAAATATGAAGAAATATATATATGCATATCTTTTATGATTAGAGAAAGTGATTTCAATTGGAATCAAACCATACTATAAAATTTATCTATTGAGCTAAAATATATATTGTATAATTTTAGATGATATTTAATTTATTAGATAACTTTATGATTCTTATTTATACATGTGAAAAATAATACGAATATATATATCTTATATAGTTAGATAAAGTCGTTTAAAATTAGAATTAATTCGTACTAACATTATAAATAATTACAACTAAGTTCAAATAGAAACTCGAATAACTCGACTCGAATTTCTTCAACTTGATTCGACTCGAAAAATTTTCGAATGAAAGTTTGAATGATAAAATTAGACTCGTCAACTCGAATAACTCGAAATTTTTTAACTCAACTCGACTCGATCGAACGCTCACCCCTACTATTAGCCATGTTATTAATCCAATAATATAATAACTTCTAACTATTTTTAAATGAAATAAAAAATTAATGAAAAATCATTAGTTTAAAAAAATAATGCAATTGGTGGTTTTAATTGGATGAGGCCATGATTGATGTGATAAGCCAAGCTCGTAGTATAATTTTCCCAAATCCACAATCTGTTGAATATTACAATATCAACAGTACCAAATGATTTAATACTCAATTAATTATCTCCTATATCTATTTTAAAATTTGATAACATAGAGTAGACGAAATAGATTATTTTTTCTAATTAAAATCATGCTTTTATAATTAGTATTGCATGAAAGTTTATTGTTGTAAACATCATTCATTGATAATCGATCAACCTCTTAAGTAATTTTTTATATTACTCCAAATTGAGATCTCTCATGAATTCTAACAATAGTTTTTAACGGTCGAAAATCAAGTTAAGTGGATAAGTATAAGTAATCATTAAAAAATAATGTTCAAATGAATTAAAAATTATGGTCTAAATAGATAAAAATTTTATTATATTTTTTAGATTATTCTTGAAGTAAATTAAAATCAATAATGTTGCCCATACCTACGAGGTCCAAATGTATTGTTGTATGGATGATCCTATGGTCTTCGTGGTATGTTAATTGTATTTTTAAGGTACTCTTTTTTTTCTTTCTAATATCCAGAATAGTTCTCTCTTAATTTTTTTAACCTAACCGCTCCCTTTCAAATCTCTGCCTCTTGTAACTTTGCTTTTCTTCCTTTGGTTGGTGGTCAATAACCACTTTTAGTATTGATTGTCGACCACCGGATCTATTATCTTTTTTTTTCTTTTTTCATATTTTAGTAAGAATATTTGCCTGTGTGACACGCGTTTTCTCTGTTCTTGTGACACGTTTTTCTTTGCTTTTTTGTGGTTCGTTTCATCTGTCATTGTGGCATGATTTCAGCATACCTTAGCGGTTAGTTGATGCTCGTACAAATATCTTCACGTCGCTATACTCTGATTATGGTTTTGTCGATGGTCTTAGAAAGATGGATCCCCACTCGGTTGATGTTTGGTTGCCGATGTAATCAGACCTGGGTAGCAGAGCAATCTGCATGATAGCTTGGTTAGCTAATCACTCATTTTTATCCCGTAAAGCGTCTCGTTTGGATAGAGACAAGGAGATTCATGAAGGTTTCTGAATTTTGGTATGTTAATCTCGATAGAAGTGTCTGCTTTTCTTTGGACCATTGTAAGAGATTTTAGTGGACTTGTCCATTTTTTCTCTCTTTGATGCATTGTATTGTATTATCTTTCATGATGATTAATAAAATTCAGATGCCATTGTTCAAAAAAAATATCCGAAATTGAACTCTTCACTCGTTTTTGGTTATGTAGGGGATTTTTAACTAGACATGTTTTCTTTTTATAACAAACCTGCAATGTTATTCATACTTTTTAATTGCATCGATTTTGCCCTCAAAGTCAATTAACTACATTAATTTTCTTCGAAGTAATTTAATTGCATCAATTTTGTCCTTGAAGTAAACTCAAATCACAAAAATTAAATGACTTCAAGAAAAAATTGACGCAATTAAATGACTTCAATGATAGAATTGATGCATTTGAAAAGTAAAAACAACATTACTGATTTGGGTTTACTTCAAGACTAAACTTACCCCTTAGCTTATTTTTTAATAAAAAAATTAGAGTCACAACTTCGCCCCTTCTTGACGGAATTATAAAGTTGGGAGTTTTTCAGAGTATTGTCCAATATATCATAAAGCATGGATTTGAATAATTGAATTAGTTGAGTGGTCTCAAGGGAAAAAATGTTGCTAACCATAGGAGATTTAGGTTCGAGCAGTTTATCTATAAAGTGTATGTACGTTTTTAAAACACTAAGAATAAAAAAAAATTATACTACCATGTAACCGTAGCATAATGTAAAAAAAACTTCGATGATTGTACAATTAATCTAATTATATAACAATTAATAAGAAAATCCACCGCTCATAGTATATTAATAGGAGACACGGGTGTATGCGCATTACAAATAGTTACTCCTTCCGTCCCAAAAATAATTTCTCTTGTTGACTTTTTACGTAGTTTTTGAAAGAAAAAAATTTGTGTAAGAGGTGTGTTGTAAAGTAATTAGAATGACAATTTTATCATTAAAAAGTTAAAGTTTGTTTTATTGGAAAACTAAAAAGAGGGTAGAAAAGGAAATGTATTTAGTAAAAGTTGTTTGAGTTTTTCAAAAGTACAATTTAAGTGAGACAATTTTAAAATACAAAAGGGCCATTATTTTTAGAACAGAGTGAGTAAAAATATATATAAATAAATATTATTTTATAATTACTTTTAAATTATTTAAAAAATAAGAAGAAGATAATGCATCGCTTATAGTATATTAGTAGGAGCGATAGACGTGGGTCTCGTTCCCTTACAATGGTGCACTTTGGTCAACGCAAAAATATAAAATGTGCACAACAATTAGGCAGGGGCCATCCGTCTCATCAATACACCGATTAATGCCACGTGTAATTCTTCTTACCTTTTCTTTTATTATTTTATCAATTCATCTCATCATCATTTAAATACATTTAAACATTATTATTTATGTTTAGAGACTAAAGATTATATAGGTGATTTAAGAATTATAATTTTGTTTATTAAAAAAAGAATTATAATTTGTATAAAAAAAATCTTGCATAACTCATTCCTCTATTAAAACTGTATCAAGAAAGTAAATAAATAATATCATTATTTAATCCATATTCGATTAGTGAATTAAGGTGTATTGTTTAGTTTTATTATTATCGTTTAATCCATATTCGATTAGTGAATTAAGGTGTAGTGTTTAGTTTTATTATTAGTATTATTATTATTATATTAAATGTGATTATAATGAAAAAGATAAATTCAGAGTTAAAAATGAATTATTAATTTATTAGGATAAACCTATATAATATTATGAATATCTTTATTTACAGTGGATATCTATATATTAAAAGAGACTTTAATATATTTTATTATTAGAGTTTAATATCCATTGAAATTAGGGTTTTTATCTTATGCTTATAAATATAGAGTTTCGAGAAAGCATTGTACACAACCCTACATTGAGAATATAATACAAGTCTCTCTCTTTGTCTCTCATCTTTGTTCTTGTTCATCTCTCTTGTTATTCTTTACTTTATTCACAATACGTTATCAGCAAGATTTCGTTCAATAACCATGATTTTTGTCAACAATTTCCGAAAATGATTTCAACAAGATATTGGTGACTACATATACTGTATATTCAACTTAACTTAGAAAGTATGGTATGTTTTTTTTATTTATATATCGATATAGTGGTTGGTTAATCACTCTTATATTAAGGTCAATGTATTTTGATCTATTATTTGATTATTATTTCGTTCTAATATTCAGTGATGTTTTGTTGCACCGAGTTTATATATATAACTCACGAACAAATATCGAGCCTTCAACGAAACCTACGAGATCAACTTAGTCTGAAAATTATAGTTCGAGCTCTTCATGCTATATGCAACTCAACAAATTTTCTTCATTTACTTTTGCTTTATATATACATATATATATATATATATATATATATATATATATATATATAGAGATATATGAGATTATTTTTTATTATTATTTGTCTGAATTTGACGTTTTGATTTTTAAGGTTCACAAAACATTATGATGAAATTGTGTGATTGTTTCACAGTTCGCCAAGGATAAACTAGGTTCCAGTACGGTTCTTAATTGGATTGAAAACCTCAATCAAAAGAAAAAGACTGAAGACAAATTCAATACCTATAAGTTTTTTATTTGGCGTCTTGATTTTTAAGTCTGGTAAGTATTATATATATTGGTTGATCAATTATTCTTTAATAGTATGACAGTTATAAAGTCTATATTTGCTTGAAAGCAATAATTATTCTCTATCGAAAAATTCGACTGTAGACTTCTCCCAAGTTGAAGTTATGAAAATTCGTCTTGATCCAAGAATTTTTATGGGAGGCATTCCCTGAAGTGAATGCAAGCATAATGTTTATTTCATGCGATTATTGAATTTATTTCATTCCCTAGAGTAGATGGAAAAATGATAATTCATTATATGGTCAGTGAATAAAACTCAGTTATGTGGACATTTCAAATTAAATTGAAATTTTGTGATCAGAGTATCCCTGATGAGGATATGTTAGAAAAAATACTCCACTTTTCACGTAATTAAGAAAAATTTCCTTCACTAAGAAAAATTTCTTCCCACGAGGTTTTTTTATCTTATTAAGGTTTTAACGAGACACATTATCTTCAAGGATATCCAATGGAGAGTGTTATGAATATCTTCATTTATGGTTGATATCCATATATTAAATAAGATTTAATGTACTTTATTATTAGGGTTTAATACTCATTGGAATTAGGGTTTTCATCTCATGTCTAAAATATAGAAATTTGAGAAAGTATTGTACAAAACCCTACATTGAGAATTTAATACAAGTCTCTCTCTTTGTCTCTCATCTTTGTTCTTGTTCATCTCTCTCGTTCTTCTTTACTTTATTCACAACATGTAAAACAATTAATTTAGTAAAAATATTTAGGGGTGTTTGGTTCACGGAATGTAACATTACCCTTGAGAATAGTATTCTCAGAATGATTCATTACTTGGCATATTACTGGGCATGTTACATTACTTTGTTTGGTGTTTGACATGAATGTAAAATTATAGTGTTTGGTTGGAAAAATTATTAGATGGGTATGGCTCATCACGTCATCTATGGTCCCATCCAATAATAAATTTTCATCTCATTTTTTCCAAGGTGAATCTTCACATCTTTCCTACATGTCATTAAATGAATGAATCTCATTGGATGAGACCATAGATGACGTGGTGAGCCGGGACCATGTAATAATTTCTCGTTTGGTTGATAGACTATAAGATTACCAAAATGTTTATTTTACAAAATTATCCTTGTGATATATTTTCTTTTTAACTAGTCAAACTACCAATATTAAAGTAAAAATATTGACAATTACCAAAAATATGATTTCTAAACCAAACGTGGGTACATGATTCCGAAAAAGATTATTTCCCTTAGTAATAGTCTTTTTCGCGAATCAAACGCTCATGTAAAATAATTACGGATATCAAGTAAAACAAGTGAACAGTCTTCGGTCATTTTCCGTACGTAATTAACCTCGAACTTAAATTATTCTCTTCGGTTTTTCAAACCCTAAATCATAAAAGAAATTTCTATTTTTTAAAACTATAATTTTACAAGAAATCAAACACACAAACCCAACAAATCGAAAACAAATTCGTATTTCCATCTTTTGTGTAAAAACCGATACTAGATCCCTAAATCAAAGAATATTATACATTTTAGTACACTTGAACTCATACTCTCTTAAATGTTAGAATATTTACAATATCAATTGAACTAATACTTAATTGACAAATATTGAACAGACATAAAGGCAAACTTTTTTCAGGGACGAAGCAAAAAAAAAATTCGACGATGCCAAATTATAATTTATCATTACTTTAGCTTATAATTATATAAAGTTCCAAGGATTAAATTGAAATCCGGGCCAAAATAGATTTTTTGCCGATTAACTTTATAACTGAAATTTTAAAGGGACTAAGATTAAATTTCACCATTTATTGGGGCTATGGCCCTGCCACCCCAGCTTATTTTACTACATCAGTGCGAAAACCAATTAGGTGGTCAACAGATTTATACTTGGGAACCAAACAAAGTCCTTCGATTAAACCTTTCATTACTTTTAAAATATTATCCTTATTTATTATATAATTTCATAGAAAATAATATTTAATAAACTATAACAATTTAAGTACTAATATATATTTGATTAAAATAGAGTAATTATCACTCAACATCTCCTCAGACCTCGCAATTAATAGGATTTCTTAAAATAAATAAAATTTTCAGTCACGAGGCCCCGAGAGTTCCAATAAACCCTAGTGGGACTTGCAAACATTAATTAATTAAACCACTTGTGTGGATTTGTTTTACTATTCAAGTAAAAAAATTATAATTATTGGTATATGATTTCTTAACAGACGAATTCGGATAAGATTTTTCAAAGAATAATTATGGGGTGATTCTCTCAACTTAATCTTTTACCTTCACAACCTAAATATTTGAATCTCTAACATTACTTAAAGGCCCTGACGATTCATCTCGCTAGATCAATTGGTTATTGATAAGTAAATTATTTTTTATTGTCCTCCTTATTCTACATGGTTTTGCTTTGACTAATCCGAATCGGCGCGCGCCATACAATTGGTTTTGGTGAGTGAATTATCTAACGAGAATTTTCTGCATATATAAGACCTTAAACTCGAGACACACTTAAACAATATTAAGTTGTTTACCACTTAAACCGACCCTTCTGTATAAGTAAATTCTTTTGATAGAGATAATTTTAAGTTTCATATATTATGCGAATAACTTAAACTACAGTAAATGTGAAAAAAAGTTATGTATATTTAAGAGTGTTAGATACTTGGATACATTTTCAACCGACCCAACCGAAAAACATATCTATTTAACTGCTGCATTGTTCCCTTCTCTAGACTTTCTCCTCCTTCGTCTTCTCTCATGTTTTAATTCCTTCTAAATTGCAAAAGGATATGAATCCAAACAACTGGCTCCCTTTCCCTCCTCCTCCCACTAATTCTTCCCTCCCAACACATTTACAATATTCTCAATCTCACCACTTCAATCTAGGTTTAATGAATGATAGCATGGAGAATCCATTCGATGTCCAAGGTAACATAGATACATATATATATATATATATATATGTATATAACATCTCTCGATCTGATTAATCACTCACTGCCGTCTTTTTACACATAATGGGACCTGATAAACACTCACGACACAAGCGAAGCTCCCCCCGAGGTTGCAGATTTCCCCGGAGTGTCGAAACTCAGAGAAAATACCAGCAATCTGCACTCGCTGACTTTATCTGTGGGTAGTGGCAGCAAGGGCTCAACCTGTGAAACCAGTGGTGAAAATGGTTCTAATACCGTTGAAACACCGTCTGCTACAAGAAGTGTGGACACTTTTGGGCAAAGAACATCTATTTACCGTGGTGTAACAAGGTGAGCATGGACCGACCATTTTCTTCTGCCAAATCATAGCTTATGTCTAAACGGAAATGGATTCATAGAGCAAATTTTTGTAAAGTGCAGGCATAGATGGACTGGAAGATATGAAGCTCATCTTTGGGACAACAGTTGTAGGAGAGAAGGGCAATCGAGGAAAGGAAAACAAGGTACTACTTCTAGGGTTTTCGTTTACATTTCAACTTGTATAAACTCTAATCTCAACATTTCCTAACTTTTTTCTATTCTATTTTCATGGTTACCTCGATTTGCATCCGTGTTCTAGTCTACTTGGGTGAGTACAGTTCTCCCTATATGTATGTGTGTGTATGTATATATCATTAATGATTTCAACTTGTGGACTGCAACACTGTTTTAAAACTACTCCGTGTTGAGCAGGCGGCTATGACAAAGAAGAGAAAGCAGCCAGGGCTTATGATCTTGCTGCACTCAAGTACTGGGGAACATCCACCACCACTAATTTCCCGGTATATAAGTTTGTGTTTGTTCATATTGAATTTATAAATCTATACACTATTAGTAAATTAAATAATGCCGGTGTATCGAATATAAATCATATAAGTTTCTGTGTTTTCTGCAGATTAGTAACTATGAGAAGGAGGTGGAAGATATGAAGAACATGACTAGACTGGAATATGTGGCCGCCATTCGAAGGTACATAGAAATGAGAACATCACATGTTAAGTCGATTATGAAACAGCCTTTGGAACTAACTAGACAAGACATGATCTTTTGTTTCTAATGTTTGTCAGAAAGAGCAGTGGTTTCTCAAGGGGCGCATCCATGTACCGTGGAGTCACTAGGTATAGAGTTAACTAAACAAAACTACTTGAGTGTATTCCTATCGTGTTCGTGTCGCTTTTAACGTATACTATCTTTATACACAGACATCATCAGCAGGGAAGATGGCAAGCGAGGATCGGAAGAGTTGCAGGAAACAAGGATCTTTACTTGGGAACTTTCAGTAAGTGACCCCATCAAAATACATTGTGCTAAATACTGAGACTTTGAATAACTCGAAATAATTTGCGAGTGGTTTTACTTTTACAGGTACAGAGAGGAAGCTGCTGAAGCTTACGACATTGCAGCAATCAAGTTCAGAGGACGCAACGCAGTGACCAACTTCGAGATGAGTAGGTATAACGTACAAGCCATCCTCGAGAGCAACGCATTGCCTATCGGAGGAGGAGCTGCTAAACGGATAAAGGAAGCTCAAGCACTTGAACCATCAAGGAAACGTGAAGAAATGATAGCTCCTGGTTCAACTTCATGTAGTTTCCAGTATGGAAATCCTCTAATGGAGGAACCATTGCTGACTTTGCAAAGCCACGGCTTTAACTACAGTCAATACACTCAAGACTATGTTCAAACACAGTTGCAGTTGCAGTTGCAGCATCAACCCTGGGCTTATGATTTGCACCAGTCGAGCCAGGATTCTCAGTTTTACAATCCGGGTTTGGTCCAGGGGTTGATGATGAACATGGGGTGCTGTTCACCATCTGTTGTGGATAACAATGGGAGCTCGAGTGGGAGCTATAATGGGATTGGAATGGTTTCTACTTCCACTGCAGTGGGATCAACGGAAGAGCTGGCCTTGGTTAAGGTTGATTATGATATGCCTTCTGAGGGCTATGGTGGCTGGTCTGGGGACTCGGTTCAGGGTTCGAATCTTGGTGTTTTCTCAATGTGGATTGAGTAAAAGAATTTTGTATCAACAGACAACAGTGTACGGAGAGTTTGTGGGAGGAGATGGAAAATTAGTGCAGATGTTTTAAACAATGCAAAAGCCTATACATCATTTAAAACCACTATGATCTAAAATATTTCTGTTTTTACTTCTTTTGACTTTGTTTATGCATTTTGCTTGATATTTAGGGTTCAATTGTGAGCCAGATTTTGTATTCCTAATATCAAAATCAAATTAAATTTCTAATGAAACATATATCAATCAAATTAAACTCAATTGACAATGTGATATCTTACACCAGGTAAATCCTTAACTTTTCCTTTCTTACTATGGCTACAAAATGTTATGGTAAATCATGGTCAATACTAGATATATAAACAGTGATTTCAAACTCAAAGGTTAATCGTACTCTAACTACTTTACATAAGTCAGAGTTTAATTTTTTGGTGGTGATAGTGCAAAAATTGACAGATAAGTCACTCTTATTGTCACTCTACAGAACTGTACACGAGATTTTCACCTCAATGGCTCCTCATTAGGAATGGCAATGGATCAGACTCTGTAGAGTTCAAGTCCGAATCCAATTACAATTAGACTCGGACATTTTTTGAATTTGGATTCGGATTTTTTCAATCGGATTTTTTTGGTTTGGGGATTAAATTAAAATCCATGGTGTTGACTGAGTCTAAAGGGTAGATTTGCAAGTTTTAGCGTCTTTAGGGTATATTGTGTTTCGACCCTTTGATTTTTATATTTTAATGCAATCAGTCCATAATTTTGTGTATTTAATTTCTTGTGTTTTTAATTTATGTCATTTAATTTTGTATTTATTCATTTTCATCCCTTGTTTGTTGACTACATTTAAATTTTTGTGTTTATTATTTATGCTTTTAATTTGCTTCCTATTTTAATTTATAATTTTAACCTAATATATCTTAATTTTATCTTGCAATTTCACATCATTTACTATTTTATTAACTAATTTCCTTACTTTTTTGTAATTCATTGATATTTTTTATTTTTTTCATTGTATTTACCTTCTTGTTTGTTTGTCTACAACTTTATCTTACATTTATTTTATTTTTTTCATAATTATGTATATATGCATAATTGAATATGATATATGTAGATATATTACACTATATTAAGTTTAGTTAATGGATATAAATCATAGTAAATATTATTATCATTTAATTTGTATTTTTAATACATTTATATTTTTATTATCACTTTTAATATGGATATATATGTAAAATAATTTTGTTTTACCATTATTCTAAGTTAAATAATATATTTATGTTTCTTTTAATGTATTTAGGTTAACTTTTTTTATTTTATATATATTGTCTTATTGTTTTAATTAAATATTATAAATGATATTTTGCTTTAAAGAATTAAAAGTTACAAATGTTTTTATTCGAACTCAGATATGGATCAAAATTGGATCAGATTTGGATCAGACATGAACTTGGATCGAATTCGGATCGGATCCTGACAATATTCATATCCGATCCGTCTCCTATTAGGACTGACCCTTTTCGGATTCGAATCCAGATTTTTTCTAATCGGCTTTGAATCAAATTTTTTCTTCGGATTCAAACCGGACTCGGGTTAGATTGACATTCATACTCTTCATTCAACTCTTTTGAAGTCATTGGGTCCTTTTTTTCATTCGAGAATCTTCTCCTTTTTCCGTTTGTCTCGAAAGGGTAACAATGACAAATTCAGTCACGTTTTCATGTTCTAATTGCATACTTTCCTTTTTATTATTCTCAAAAAAAAGTTTTTTTTACCAAACATCCAATCACACAATATATTAAAACGTTATTATATAATTTGATATTTTCTTATAAATGTATACACGTACAGTGCATATATAATATTAAGATCCAATTTACATATAATTAAAAAAGGGGGGAAAGAGAGAATAAATATAACGACCTGATCAACGAGCTTTAAGTGGTTTTCCACAGAGACAGTCATTATGAGTAAATGAAGATGCTTCAAGATGATCAAACGGTTCTCCGGCCGGAATGCGCCCGCATAGGTGGTTGTAACTCAAATCTAGGAATCCGATGTAATCCACCACCGCCAATGTTCTCGGTATCGGACCCGAAAGCTTGTTATATGCTAAATCGATCACCGTAAAATAAGATCTCGATCCAAAAACGTTTGGTATTTTTCCTTCTAATGCGTTTCGGCTCAAATTCAAATTCTCAATGGAGGAAGTCAAGAGAGCTGTTGGTATCGTACCCGATATTTTGTTGCAATCCAAATTCAATGTCGTGAGAACCGCCATTTTCCCGAGAGAATAAGGAATCGCACCTGATAATTTGTTCATCGAGAGATCCAAATCGGCGAGACGGTAAATTTGAGAAATTGATGCGGGGATCGGCCCGCTTATTTGGTTCCCGCTCAACAAAGCCCGACTCAACATCCGGAGTCTCCCGAATTTCGCCGGGATAGGACCGGAGATTTTGTTGTTCCTCAAATCGAGATGCATCAAGCTCGATAAACTCGTCAATGAAGCTGGGATCCGACCCGAAATTTGGTTATCAGCGAAGTTTAAAACCGTGAGACGTTGCAATTTCCCGATATCGGCAGGAATTTCTCCCGATATTTTATTGCCAACCAAATCGAGAATCCGGAGAAACGACAGCGTAGTGATACATTTAGGGATCTCGCCGGCGATTCCTTTCCAGTCAGCGATAGTGACACTGGAAAGGCGAGCTAACTTGCATATTTCCGGCGAAATAAAACCGGTCATGAAACAGGTCCGGTGGGCTCTCTCGAAGATGGGATCTTGGGATTCGCCGCGGAGGTTAATGTCAGCGACTCGGTGTGACTCGGGGTCGCAGCTGACGCCGTACCATTTGTGGCAACAGTCGGTGCCTGTCCATGAATCGAAGATTCCCAGGTGAGGCTCGTGGAGGGCTGCCTTGAATGCTAACAGCGCTGCCCTGTCGGACGGCGGGCAGCTGTTAACGGCGGAGATAACGGCAAATAACAGTGCCAAGATAATGTTGTGGACGCTATGCATTGTTTATTTGTTTGATCTGGAACGGGTGGAGTTTGTTTTGTTTTGAGTTCTACGTTGGGGAGTGAAGCACGGTGGCATGAACTAAGATGAGTTTAATTTATAAGCGGGAAAGTGTGAGATTTTTCGGACAGTTTTGCCCCTAACGTCCATTGTGGCAGTTTTGTGGAGCTTTCTTAGAACGTTCTTTGTGGTTCTGACACATCACATTGTTATATAGGTTAAACTTCACAAATAGTCCCCCGACTATATGGCAATTTTTTTGAGTCCCTTAACTATGAAAAATTACAAAATAATCTCTCAACTCTAAAAAAGTAACACGTTGGTCTAGTGCCGTTAAAAATTTAACGGCTGATGACATGACAATTAACAAAAAAATACATAATAACACATTTAGAAGGTGTGGCCTTGAGCTAAAGCTTATGTTGTTCCCTTATCTGAGATGACCTTGAATATACATGACAATTAACAATTTTTATAAAGGTTTTATTAACATGGGTTATGATTAATATATATTGATAATTTTGGGATGAAATTAGATTGTATAAAGTTCAGGAATCAATTTAAAATGAATGTCATGATTTAGGATGAAATTGAAATATTCAAAAATTTTGTATCAATTTAAAATAACAGTTGCAGTTCGAGGTTATATTAAAATATTTAAATGTTTGAGGACCGATTTATATGATAATCAGAATTTAGAGACGTTTAGTGCAATTAAAAATAGTGCAAACGTTCAAAAATTAATTGATGAGGGCCTATTCACTTGATTACAATCTATAATGGCAAGTTCACTGTAAAAAAAAAACACGTAAACTAATTAATTAAAAAGGATTATTAATGACTATTGGGTTGGTTTAAGTGGTATCGCTTAAACAGGTTTTGAGTTTAAGGCGTTGCGTATGTAGAAAATTTCGACTGGAATACTCACTCACCAAAATTAAGTGTGCGACACGAGTATGTCTAAATTAGTTAATAGGAATAATACCTTTAAATATTTTATTTTAATAGCTAACTATAAATTAATATATGAAAAGATTAAAATTTAATAAATTATTGTAGTTTTTATATGACTAAAAAACACTTGAAATTCTTAAAAATATATCAAAAGGAAAATATGTTTTTTTTTGTAAAATAACTATTTTGTTAATTTTTAATATTATATTAATTTATTTTTGTAAAATAAAATATTTAAAAAATATTATATTATGTATTTAATATGTATGAACAGATATATCTTGCAATCATCTTAAGAATATTCAAAAAAAGTTATATGTTCCGAGTCAAAATCTAATAGCAAAATTCAATATATAAAGTATAATTGTAAATATAACTTTAGTTCAAAAGTAAATGGTAAGTATGAATCTAATCTAAACTTTCAATTTCCTAACGCAATTACAAAGTTTGCTGGTTTATTTTTTTTATTTAGGGAAAGTATTTCATGGTCCGTGGAAAACAAAAAGCTTTTAGAAGTGTTTTAGTTTTAAAGTTAATAGATCATAATTTATGAGTTTTGTTTAGAATCAATGGTTTAAAGGTTGGGTTTAAGATATTGTGTTAGGAATTTAATTTTTAACCTGTAAACCCTAAATATTAATCTTAAATCCTAAATTTTAAGCACAACCTATAAACTCTAAATTAAATCGATAAACTCTAAAACTATTGTGTTTTTTTTAAATTAATTTCCACCGCCAATGTATGATATGATTATTCATTTATTTAATTTAAAACTTACTTTTTAATTTCCCTAATTAAAAATAGAAATAACAATAAATGTGATTACAAAAATCATGGGAAAAATAAAAAAAAATAAAGAATTAAGAACAATAATATTTCCTTTTTATAATACGGGTTCGAAATGGACATATATATATATATATACACGCATTTATATGATTGAGTTTTAGCATAAAAAATTATTGCAAACTGGTGTACCAAGTGAAAATGGCGTCTAAGAAAACCTTTTGGAAGAAGTTGGTTTCATCACTTCGATCAAAAATAAAATGTCTCAAGAAACCCACGAACCATCGAACTATTGTCGATGATCATCATAGGAAACAGTTAAGGTCGAAAGCGATTTTGTTCATAAACGAAATGACTAAAGTCGAGCATTCTTTAGAAGATGGCGTCGATTTCGGCACAGAGAAAGAGGTTGTCTCATGTAAGATTACTGGTCCAGTTACACCAAAAATCGAGTTTTTGAGTAACAACAACGACGATGAAAACGAAGTATTAGAGGGTCAAAGTGAAGACGATTGCATTCCATCGTCGAACGAATTTGATGCAAAAGCTGAAGAGTTCATCTATCGGTTGAAGGAAGTTTGGAGACTTGAAAAACAGAAGTCATTCGAGGAATATTTGGCCATGTTGGCTCGCGGGGAATAATTTGAGGTTTGAATTTTTTTTATTTAAAATTTAGATATTATGTTTTTTTTAAGAAAAAAACTTTGATACACATATTATGTAAATTTTAGTTTACACGTGCCTTTTAATTTTATGGATTAGTGTTTTAATTTAGGGTTTAGGTTGTAGGCTTTAGAATTCAAGGTTAGTGTTTATAATTTAGGGTTTAGAGTTTAGCGTGCGGGGTTTAGTTTTTAGGGTTAGAGTTAGGAATTTAGAATTTAAATTTTTATAATGTAAATACAAATGCTTGTGTAAAATTAATTTTACACAGCATGCTATCAAAGTTTTACCCTTTTTTCAATTAAGGAAAGATATTATAATCCCAATGTAAGCTTTGGGATTCAAGCCCATATAATATGGGACTACATACCATCTCTTGTTACTCAATCAATTAGTGAATCTTTATGCATATTATAAGATGATATGTTAATTTTAATTTTATTACAATCATACGTATAATTAAAAACTGTAGTTTTGATTGTTTTATGTTGGGTAAAAATAATTATTGAATACAATAAATAATCATCAAATTAGATCATGTTGTAACGAGATTAACGATTAATGAAAATCATGATAAAATTATGTATATAATTTAATTGAATCCATTTATAGTTTTGGAAGTTGTAATATCGCCTTCTCCCCAAATCTGAGAGATCTTGTTATCAAAGTCAAGTTTTAATTTTTTCCATTTTTGTTGTATTTCATCTTAATTTTTATTTTGACTTGTTTTATTTTCATCGATATTAAATCCAAGTTTATGGTTACAATTTGGATTTTGAAGATAATTTCGTAATATTTTTTTAATATTTGATTTAAATTAATTGATCAACGAATTATATATCGGTGATTACAATATTTTTTTATTAAAGGTAATTATAAATAAAATCATGAATTTTTTTCATAATATGATTTTAGCAATGAATGCATATATTTCCCCAAAATTTTCAACGAAAATTGGTGTCTCTAATCTTTTTTATGCAATTTTTAATTTATTAACTATAAAGTTATAAAATCGTCACTGTACTGTTTGTTTTGTGTGGATTTAGTCCTTCCATTATTATTTGTTTAAAATCAAGAGCAAATTTTGCTACACGTGTTGTATAATCATGCATATTTTTTATTTAAAATTTAAATCTAAATTTTTAATCTTAAATCTTATAACCCAAATCGTAAAATTAGTGTAAGGCCAAGAATTGGAAGTTAGAGGGCCAAGAATAAAAAGTACTATCATATAGGTTGAACCATTAATATTTTTATAAAAATGAAATTTTAAAAATTAATACACAAAATTAAAATTTATGTATCTTTCTTTGGGACAAAAATCCTTTGCCCATTTTTTTGACCATTTTCTATCTCCCAACAAAAAAAATTAAATTTTAAGCACTAATCCTAAATTTTAAATTATAAACCTTAAAAACACACGCACTAATTCTTTATATCATAATTCTAAACCCTAACCTTAACCCTTAATCATACATCTAATTTTTTAACATGGGGCATAGATAAGGCACCAGAAAAAAACAAATAATTTATATTTTTTTATCAAAAATTAAAATTTATATACTACCTTCGTGCTACTGAAAATATTCAGTATTGACTTTTTTTAAGTTAAAATTTTAAACTTTGACTATTTATTACTTTAAATGTATTATTTGTAAAAATATATTTTAAAAACCTTATATCAAATAGTTTAAAAATATATATTTTATAAAATTTAATTAATTTAAATATTTAAAATAATTTTGGTCAAAGTATTTAATTTTATAAAATATTTAAAATACTTGACAAAATTAATGGGACAAATATGCATTGAACTGAGTTCATAAATAATTTTAAAATGTTCATTAAGTACCCAAAATTCTAGCAAGTATTTAATTGCATAATTAGAACAAGAAAGAACACTTGCAGATTAGTGTCATATCCGTGGCACTTTTGTACAGGAAAACTAGTTGTTACTCACACAGCACACGGATCTCCATCTCCACCAAGTATTCACAGCCGTTGATAAATAATATAATATAATCGTACCGTCCAGCATTAGCCATTGAAAGTTTTCGAAGTTCCCGCGCTCTCTCGAAGATTTTTTTAATATATAAATCCCAAATCCATTGCTTCCTCTCGTCGATTATCAGTCCAATCATAACTTTCTATCGATTTTCTTTGTACCCAAACATGATCTTCTAATCATCGCCGGTTAATCAATGGCACGTACTAAGCAAACAGCCAGGAAATCAACGGGAGGGAAGGCGCCACGTAAGCAGCTGGCGACCAAAGCCGCCAGGAAATCTGCTCCGGCCACGGGATGAGTGAAGAAGCCTCACCGATTCAGGCCAGGGACGGTAGCGTTGAGGGAGATCAGGAAGTACCAGAAGAGTACGGAGCTTTTGATCCGTAAGCTTCCGTTTCAAAGGCTGGTAAGGGAGATCGCGCAAGATTTCAAAACGGATCTGAGGTTCCAGGGCAGCGCCGTCGCTGCTCTTCAAGAAGCCGCGGAAGCCTATCTGGTGGGGCTCTTTGAAGACACAAACCTCTGCGCTATTCATGCTAGGAGGGTTACCATTATGCCTAAGGATATTCAGCTGGAGAGGAGGATCAGAGGAGAGAGAACTTAATATTGTACATCACTTTTCTCATCTATGAAAGGCGTAGAATTTACATTGCTAACTCTCCTGTTTATAGTTGTTGATTTTAATCTTCATTGAAATTTGTTTCGTTCTCTTATCTGATTTGGGTGTTCTAATGGACAAATATTTATATCATTGATTCATTATAAGTAAAAAAAATAGCTTGCAAAAGGTATGTAAATTGCTAGGTCTCCTGTTGAGTATTGTTCAGTCGGAGTCAGCCGATTAGACTCAGTTTGTTTAGATTAGGCTTAGGGAGGTTTTTCAAAGAAAGTTTTGGTAATATGCCCCCTATTAATAAAAAAAAGTATGTAAATTTGGGTCTTGTTATTCTCATTTCCAAAGAAACAAAAATCAATTCTACAGGAAAGGCTGTGTTCCAAATTTAAATGTATAAATAACCCAAAAATGCTTCCTTTCAAATAAGAAATACATGGTCTCAGTTGATTCAATAAATAGATGAAAACAAGGAAATTGAACACCTTTCATCTAAGCTCAAACCTGGATAGACTAAAAATTTTGGGGTTAAAATTTAGTGGTTGCTTCCAAGCTGTTCACTCCCTCTGCTTCCAGTTCTTTTACTGCCCTTATAAGACTTCGAGTGATTCTGTTAAGATGCAAGCCATTCTCCTTCATTTCGTTGAGTAGTTTCTCGGCCGTTTGCCAATCCAAAACCTTTAAGCAGAGAGACTGGATCAGTTTATTGTATTCATCAACATTAGGTTGGACCCCGAAATCTTTCATTTCGGCCAACAGTTTCAACGCCTCATCAAACTGTTCAAGTTTGCAGTACCCACGGATTAGAGTGTGATAAGTCATTGGACTCAGCTTCTTATGCTTTTTCTTGGCTTCTGATAATACTTCAATAGCTTGATTCATTTGGCCACCGTTTGCATAACGGCTCATAACGACAGTGTATGAGTAAACATCGGGTTTCAAACCCCTATCCTCCATCAGTTTCATCACCTCCTTTGCTTTGTCCATATATCCGGCCTTTGAATAGCCATTGACAACTGAATTAAAAACCGCATTTCCAGGAGGTGGGCCCTGTTCGATCATTTTCAGAAGAACCTTTTTTGCTTCATCGACATCCTTCATCCTACACAGACCACAAACAACAGCTGAGAATGGCTTGATTGCATATTTCCTTGCTTCTCCGGAGAAGCCATCCAGCATCTCCAAAGCTAACTTCACTGTTTCATCCTTCTTACAGAGTGAACCAATCAAGAAACTAACAGAAGACTGAGGAAGATTCTTGTTTTCCCCACGGCTGACAAATAAACAGCATGAGCTTCCTTAGCCTTGCCCCCTTTACAAAACCAGGTTATAATCTTTCCCAATCGTTTACCATCCGGTAAGATCTCCACATCAATCATCTTTTCACACACAGACGAAGCCTAGTCATAAAAGGACCCGCGACACAGTGCTTCAATAGTCAAATAATAAGTTCCCTCATTCGGGACACACCTGAAATCAGAAAATTTATCGAACACCTCAACGGCTGCCTTTCCTTTACCCAACTTGGAAAACAGAGCAATCAACTCATTAAGAACATCAACAGTCAAGACCTCATTATCTTTCTCCCCGATTTCCTTGACCGAATCCCATAAGTCATAAGCATTCTTCATTTTAATATCACTACAAATAACCTTAACAAGGGAATGAACAACAGAGGAATTCACTTTAAATCCAGGCTTCTGCATTACCCATTTGAAAAAACTAAGCAAATTTTCACCCAAAATACATGGAGTCTGAAGAACTTTGACAACAAAATCTTCATGCAAATCCAAAGCCATAGCGTTAAGACTCGACTCCAAAGACCCATCAACTTTACTTTGCAACAAAGACAACACATTTTCTAACTTGCTAACATCAATCTCATAAGCCTGGGTTTCTTCTTCCATCTCGTTTTTGGATTAGCAGAGGAATGGGAGAAAAAACGATGGGATGGCGAGGGTGATGCCTTGGGGAAGTAATTGAAAGGTTTACGTGTTTCGGATAGAACCTGGTTCATTTGGGTAGCACGGAGTCCCCGTGCTACCAATTGCGTGGACCTTGCCGCCATTGATCTCCACATCGTCTCCTGTGCGAACTTCCAAACCAAACTCTGTAAGTGTGCAAAACCCTAACACTACGCACATTGGAGAGGTTTTTACCTTTTGCTTTTGGATTTTATATCTTTTCACTTTTTTTTTTATTTTCGGATTTTATTTGGCTTAACTATAGAATAAGTGTTTAAATTATGTTTATTTTTTGTAATAGGTGTTTAAAGTATTTTTTAGTTAAAATAAATGCTTATAATTTTATTTTTGGCTGAAATAGATGCTTAAAGTTTCATTTTTTTGCTGAAATAGGTGTCTAAAGTTTCATTTTTTTTGTAATAGGTGTCAAAGTATGTGCCTCAGTTGACTTTAAAACAACCCAAAAATAAAATTTTAGACACTTATTTCAGCCAAATAATATTTTAGGCATTTATTGCAAAATGTTTTACGTAAAAATATGTTTAAATAATGCATAACTATTCAAAAAATATCGAATATTATGTTATTTTGCTTGTTTAAATAATCAAACAACTATTAGCTATCAATTAATTTTACGAAATACTTTTATATAATCAACTAATACGATCCCATAATCAAATCAATTAATGCAATCAGCTATCAACTAATGTAATCCGCTATCTGCTATATTTAATTGATATAAAGACCTTAAATTAAACTACTAATTTTGTGAGGGGGTTAAATATGTAATATTTATATTTTTTTTCAAGATTGTCAAACTCTTGTTTTTATGATTGTGATTTTTATCCTTCAAAAAAATTATTGTGATTTTAACTCCATTTTGGTTCAACGCGATTCTCTTCTATAGTTGTTGAGATTACTTGATTTTTTTTGCATTAATAGTTATTTAAATATAATGTTGGAAGAATTGAAACTTTTTAATTTCTAAAATATTTTGTTAAAATACTTATATTTTTCAGAATAAGGAATATTATATTTTTTATAAAATAAACTTAAAAGAATTCAAAATCTTAACTTTTCTTACTTAATTTAATTTAAATATTCTGAATTTAATTTATTTTTGCTCATAATGGTAATTTAATTTTTAAATATTATTCGACTTATAAGATGAATAAAAGATTGTAAATTGAGGGCAACACGCGTATTGCGAAACTCTTTATTTTATGAACTCTGTATAATCAAATTCACGCTCATTTTTGTTTTCTTTCTGGTAACTCTCTCTCCTTTGAAGCAAGAGAGTTTTTTTTTCTTTCTTTTCCTTTGAATTCTCTATTTTTCTATTTATGTAATTTATGCAAACGGTGAATCTGACTCTATCTCTATCCATGAATTCGCCTTTTGGAGGACCCGGCGCATTGAATCCAATTGCCGCCGGAGCCCCGGCAAATAAGGATCGGAAGATGGCAACGGCCGAACATTTAGTTCTCGATCTCAGCAATCCTGATCTCCGAGAGAATGTTCTTCTCGAATTATCGAACGTAATTTAATCAACATCTTAAAAAAAGTCTTTATTACCAGAATTTAAGTAAATGTTGCTTCTTGTTCGTCTTCTCTTTTGTGTGTTTCGTAAAGTAGGTGATTTGGGGATATTTGATTCTAATTATTTATCCATCTTTAGTTTTAGAGGAACCCATAGAATCTACATGCAAAAGTGCCGTTTTTTTATGTTTATGTGGATATGGATGGAAACATCACTTTATCTAGGCTGCACTGCAGAAACTAATTCATCAGAACTTGTTACGTTTATTTTTGGGTTTATAAATGGTTTTTTTCCTGAAATATAATGGAATTCATGATGGGGGGTTTCCATTATTTGGCAAGATTCATTTAAAATACTGATCTGACAATGAGAGTTTTTGGGCTCTGGGAGATGAAGACTATTAAAAGCATGGTATTGCTCTTCTGGGGGAAAAGACAGTCCTTAGAACGGTTAGTATTAGAAGACTGGGTTGAATTAGAAGATGGTAGAATGTGTTATATATGTTCGATCTAGAGCCTTGATAATTTTAGAATCTTCTCACTAATCCACTCCTTTTTCTTGCTATCAAGTATTAGAAGAGGGTAGAATTAAGAATGCAATCAACACATTAAATATGTTCCATCCCGAGCCTTGAAAATTTTAGAATCTTCTCACCGATCTACTCCTTATCTTGCATGGTATCAACTTTTACGAGTACTCTTGCTTTAAATGTAATCTTTGACCAGATTCATTACTCAAATGGTTTATTTATCTGTATTAAGCCTTGTAATCTTGTTCGCTCTTTGTTTTATGGTTGCATTGCATGTCATTTTTTATGCGTGAAGCTCCTTAAAGGCACAGTGTCCCTGAAGGAGATTGCATTTATTTTGCATTTGGTTCGTTTTTACTTTTAAGAATAACCCTCTCATATCTATTTCTTAAGCATAAAATGGGGTTGGAAAGTGAAGATTGCATTTTCTGTCTTTTCCCCCTTTTCATGTGATGCATATCAATCTTCTCATGCTAGGGTTTTGGTTTCATTTTAAAACATTTAGCATGTCATTAAAGCACATTTGTATGCATTATCTTCATGATGATTTTGATTATTGAGGTTGAAATACTTGTCCTTCCTTGAGAGTAGCAAATTAATCAACTACTCAACCACTCACTACAGTGAGTGGCATGGAGACATGGGTGGTTGATTGAAGTGAATGCATCATCTTTGAAAGTAAAACATATGGGTTCAGTGTCATTTATAAAGGTCTAAAAGTAAGGTAAATTGCTCAGAATAGTTCTTTCTTTGTGCACGGTTCTGCAACTTAATCTCTCATGTTCTTTATCTATGTGCGGTTATGGAATTTAGCTGTTCAGCATTTGTTTGTTACTACTATAAACTAGTGTCTACCTTTTGGTTTATTTTTTAGAACAAGGAATTATTTCAAGATTTGGCTCCTTTCGTGTGGAATTCTTTTGGTACTATAGCTGCACTCATTCAGGTATGCCTAATAAACTTGTTTTTGTTTTATTTTTAGAAGAGAGAATTATTTCAAGATTTGGCTCCATTGTTGTGGAATTCTTTTGGTACTATTGCTGCACTTTTACAGGTATGCTAATTATAGTTGGCAGTTCAAGTTCACTTCCCTCTTGCCTCCCTCTCCCATTCCCTTCCTTTGTGATTTTTGTAATTTCTTTAGTTCAATTTAGCTCAATAAATCAATTATGATCCATTGTTTTGGCAAATTCTTTGTTAACTTTTGGCAAAATATTGGCAAATTCCGCCAATGACCGATAAACTATTGGAATTCTTTGTGATTTATTCGGCTTCTTAGACCTTCCTCCTCTACCTCCATTGTATTGTCACTTTAATCCTGCACTTGGAGAACTTTTAAATCATTAATTTTTGGGGGTCAAAACAAATAGATTATTCTCTTTTTTAGTCAAATGACCTGACATGCTAGATGCTTCTTATATATTCTTTAATTAATTGAGTTGCCACTTGCCAATTGGAAATCGAAAATTGTCATAGTTAGGGATTTATTCTGTCTCAGTTCCTTGATGCTTAGCCATTTTCCTTGCAGGAGATAGTCTCAATTTACCCTGTACTCTCACCACCAAATCTAACTCCAGCTCAGTCCAATCGAGTTTGTAATGCTCTTGCTCTACTTCAGGTTATATCTTTTTGGCCTTTTCTATTGTTTCTGTTGGATTGAATTTTCCCTTCACTAATGGTAACTCACGAGTCATGACTTATGTTACCTTTGAGTTTGTTTTACATTTTTTTCTCAAGTTGTTGTTGAAGGAGAAAAAGATGGAGCTTTGTGGAACTTTTGTTTATTTTGGTATTGGTCAAATTCAAAGGCATTACTAAGTAATGAATAAATCTATATATAAAAAAAACAGACCAGTGCTAATGTGTCTTAATTTTCCTTATAGTGTGTGGCTTCTCATCCGGACACAAGGATGTTATTCCTAAATGGTACATTCTTATCTGATGGGCATACTTGTGCACTTCGTTGCTTAACAAATGACTTGAATATTTACTTTTTCTTATTTAATTCTTGAAGTTGCATATATAATAAGAATTTGTGATTAATTATGGATAAATATAATCATCTGAAATAACATGCTCTTAAAATGGAAATGCCTCCAAGTACCTGAGTACATGTCATTGTATTGAGATTTCTTGTTGGCTGTTGCTGAAATCATAGAAGTCGAGTATTCGTTGGATATGGATAGAAATACTGTTTGAGGTCATGGAATAAACAATTTAACTGATTCTTCAAACATCTTTTCACCATAAGGTTTCTTTTCTTTAGAAAGACTATCCTACACGCCAACGATAAGAAAGCTTGAATTAATGTTTCTTGTTCCTTTCATGGGGTTGTAATGACAGAAAGCTTGAATTAATGTTGGACATTTGTGCATTTGTCTTTTTTAGGTACCCTTGAACTAGAGTTCCATCCTGTGTATATGCCCTTTGGGCTATGTGCATAACTTGTTTGTAGAGGGTTAGGTTACATTGTGTTTCCACATTATCGCTTGGTTGCTTGGTCCTTTTGCTTGTTAGTGTGTTGTTTTCTGCGCCCCCTGCCCCCGGTCCCCTTTCAAATAAGGCAAATTTTCATTTCTTTTGCAATAGGGGATGTTACTTTCTTGCTTCCTGTATCTATTTAACAAATGACAAGCAGTCTTTTCATCACCTGTATAAAGCTGCATGTATTCTAATTGACGTTTCTCACTAATTATTTTACATTTGCAGCTCATATACCCTTGTATCTATATCCTTTCCTTAACACAACAAGTAAATCAAGGCCTTTTGAGTATTTGAGGCTTACTAGTTTAGGTGTCATCGGTGCCTTGGTAAAGGTAATTTCATTCGTTTCCACTTCTTTTAGCCTAGAGCATTATTCCTCTATTTTCTCGGAAGTTAGTAATGTCTTTCACTTGAAAAATGTAATAATGTGTCAGAAAGGGGAAAAAGTCAATTATGTATTTTGTTTTTTCTTCTCCTTCTCTGTTGCTATCCCTCAGATTTGAGTATGCAATAGATGATGCTTGGAATGTTGGCTTTTGTTTTAATATATAATATCTGCTTCTTAATGTAAAAATCTATGTTCCTTGCACATCTTAATGTGTGGGAAAGAGAGATTATAACTGTCAAATTTGAACCAAACAAGAAATGATCTCAATGTTGTTAATGATGTGTGTCTGCATAATAATTCTAAATATACTATAAAATGATCTTTCTTTTCTCTCTCTTTCTTTTGCAGGTCGATGATACGGAAGTTATCAGCTTCCTTCTTTCAACTGAGATAATCCCACTATGTCTGCGCACAATGGAGATGGGGAGTGAACTATCGAAAACAGTTGAGTTTGTTGATTTTGATTCCATCTGAAATTATGTTGTTTTGGTAGACTTGAATAGCCAAGAATAGGCTTAGGCTGATTCATGTCCTGCCACTGTTAATCTATTATCATTGGGCATTGGATTTGGATTTAGGTGTAGGTTGTTGAGTTCCAAAGAATAGGCTGGTCTTGATTCTGGGTCGGTTAGCTTTTGCTTTCGGTTGCTGATTGTTGTGTAGCTTGACTAGTTTAAAAGGGATATCTTCTCATTCTGTCGATCATTCTTCACAGAGTTAAAGTCGTATACCAGTAAATTTTCTTGATAAGCGACAAATGATTGATGGCAGGTTGCAACTTTTATAGTTCAGAAGATTTTACTGGATGATGTTGGCTTGGACTATATTTGCACTACTGCAGAGCGTTTTTTTGCAGTTGGTCGAGTTCTAGGAAATATGGTTGCAGCGCTTGCCGATCAACCCTCTTCTCGACTGTTAAAACATATTATTCGATGTTATCTTCGATTGTCAGATAACCCAAGGTTTGTTAATGAAGTTGATCATGGATTTACTCATTAGTTTTTGACTGTAGCTCACCCTCTTCTTTTTGAGGTTTATGCATAAAGTTGACGATTTCTGAGGTTTCCTTCATAATACAGAGCTTGTGATGCATTAAGAAGTTGCATTCCGGATATGTTACGAGATGCCACCTTTAGTGGCTGCCTTCGTGTAAGTACTGATATTTCCTTTTTCCTATTATTAGCTATAATTAATGCACAATAATCAAGTTGTATTTTATCTTGATGAGTCCAGCTGTTAAGGGTTATACTTAGTTGATTCGACTTGAAATGCTTTTTTGGCGACGTTACATAAAGTTAAGATTGAAAAATAAAATATTACTCCTATTATTTCTTTGGTTCTTGATTTCTTGTCGAAACCCAAAATGTATTCTGTGAACAATTTTAGCAGCAGCTGTTTTGTATTGTTCGAATCGAAAGCTAAAAATCGATAGAATATTTTTTTCAACCAGTAGGTAAATTAAATGCTGACTTGTAAAATTCCACTCAAAAAGATTATTCCATGTTCGTCTCATCATCTTCTTTGTTCATGCTTCTAGGAAGATCAAACCACTAGGAGGTGGCTGCAGCAGTTGCTTCACAATGTTGGGGTGAGTCGGGTACCGACTCTTCAGGCTGGTGCAGGATTCGATCACATGCTGGTTAACTAAACAACAATACAATTTTCAATCATTCAAAGCTGTTTTTTGCCGGCATGACGACGAGGCATGGAATTAGTTTTGGCATTTTAAATTAAGCAGTATTTGTAACTTAGTGACGTGGCATGGAATTAGTTTTGGCATTTTAAATTAAGCAGTATTTGTAACTTAGTGGTTCACTGTTTGCCCTTAAAAAGGAATGCAACAGTAGGGGGAGTAAGATATGTGTACGGTGGAGGGGAGGGGGGGATCAATGCTGGTAAGACTATTCTCAGTGTTGAATCTGCATTGTAACTTAGTGGTTCACTGTTGCTCGCTTTCGTGCTCGATAACATTTCTCGTCTTATGTGTATTTTATTTGTCCAAAACAAGCATTCAGATATCCTGGAAAACCAAAAGCAAATGATGATGGTAGACTTTGATCATGCAATAATACATGGGAAAGAGAGAAATGTATTATGATGAAGTTGAAATCTAGAGCTTGACAACACAGGATACACCAGATTGTCAAGGGAAAACGGCATAAAAATAGACTGCAGTCACCATGAAATTTACTAAACAAGGAAGATGAAGATTACACATTATATAATTTATAGCAAAACCATGAATTCTCCAACTCAGAGCTCCAAGCGTCCTGGTTTGATGTTTGCAAGGATAGACATTGGAAAGGAGGAACGTATAATGGCTGGCTGTGCTTATAACATGCTGTCTGATCTTGCAGGCAACCTCCTAAAGAAGTTCAGAGGTATAGATGGAAGCTTGTGGCGGAACCTTGGGTGACGTAGGACGTAAAGGCCCGTGAGAAGAGCAATGACTTGGAATGGGGTGACGTAAAGAACCAATGCCAGGATCAAACAGAATGTCACGAATAGAGTGGATGCTCTGGGGTCCCTCCAGCTTAGCAGAGACTGGAATCTTTCCCCTTGAGTTGCGAGGTCACCGATCACGGTCTGAACTCTCCCTCCTATGCTTCTTAGACGATCATATCTCATCCGAACAATGTCGGATGGTCGAGAAGTGGGGAAGGTATCAAACTCTTCGTCCAATTCATCAGGATGAGCAGCATCAGCATGAGAGAGACGAGTGTCCATGTGAGGAGGGTGTCGAGGCCTCCAACGGTAGTTCCAGATTCCGATTAGGAAAAGGTAGAGAAAAACTGTGGGGAGTATAAGCTCGGGATACAGAACCAATATGATGAAAAGGATGTGAATCAAAATGGTAGTAATAGGGTTTCTCCAGTTGCAGATTTGATCAAACCATTTTCCAACAGCAATCAATCCACTCAGAACTCCCATGATTCTGAAGAAGTTTGCTTTGCTTCTCCTCATGCTCCACATATGTGAATCCACATCAAGCATGTATTCCACTACTTCCTTCCTCAATGGAGGCTCAGCCCGGCTTAGCCTCATCGAGACAATCTGCATTGCCTGATGCCTCAAGACATCAAGCTGAATCACAGACAATGGATGAATGTAGTGCATCTTGGGCAATAGTGGATGTGAATACATATGCAGCATGTTGATCAAACTCGAGCATGAGAACCTCAAAGCCAATTGAATTTCACCAGTCTTTTTAACCCCCGAAGGATGCAGCACCAGAAGAGGATACGAGTGAGTATAGACCCTATCAGCTTCAAGTGTAGAAAGCCGAATCCGTACCTTCCCAATTCTCGAGTCCTTTGACCCTCCGGCTCCACCATGTATATGACCATTGTCGAAAACACCTACCGTAATGACAGTACAAGTGTCGAAAACCTCCCAAGTGTACTGCTCATTCCACCTTGGCATAAAGTTGTCCACGATCGTCCTTGTCCGGATCCATTTCTGCCCATACTTGGCCACACAATAAGCATCTGTGGTTCCCCGTCTGTCTTTAGTTTTCATCGGCATCAGCCCATGAGCACTTAGAACACCCAGTTCCAGAATTCCAATGCTTGGTCTCCATAACTGTTTCGCTGTTGGCCTAAGATCGCTACTGTAGTGTGTAGATTCATCCAAAACATGATACCCTCCTTCTAAACAGATCCTCAAGTGAATCCTACTCGCGAATTTTATCTCTTTTTTCTCTCCATCGACAATCACATGTTTCTCCAGATTGAACCACCTAGTGTTCACCGGTCTATGGTCTAACCTTCTCTGCAACATATGCAAAGGGATCATACACAAACCCAAGGTTTCGTCCTTGTTCGATCCGACCCTATCTTCCACACTTAGAACCAAAGGCTCCTCAAAAGGTTCAGCAGCTACAAACATCAAGTCTTCATTCCACAGTGGATTAATAGTCTTACTTTGAGATACTCTAGTTCTCAAAGCCTGATTTCCGAGAACTGCTTTCACGAAAACCTCAGGGAACCTGCTTTTATCAGTAGGTACCAAGTCTTGAGCTTCAATCACATTCACCCTTACATACCAAAGCTTGGGGGAAAGATAGACTTTTGATCGGATGTTTGAAACCGCATCAGGGCCAACCGATGCAGCATCCGAATGCCATGAATCTGGAAACGCCTCATCTGCTTGAGTTCCCATCCAGACAGCAAGCATGAGCTCTCCATTAGCTTTATTACCCTTTCGATCTACCAATCTATACCACTGCGGTGCCAGTGGACTGTCTGGTGGAACCCTTTTCGGAATTTCATTGAGATCGAACATAGCCCTGCCGATTAAATCATCCGCCACAACATCCTTGTCTTTCACGTACACTTCCAAAACAGAAGCTTGAATCCTTTCTTTCGAGAAAGCAAACACTTGATTCCATTCCGGATTGCTCTTCTTCTCAAAATGCTTAGTGATTCCCTTGTAGTTCCCGAGTTTAACTTCAACATACGGATCACAACCACCCGTAACATCTTTTCCAGGCAAATCTTTGGCCTTTACAACTCGAACATAGAGGTATTGCATCTGCTCAACGAGGTCATAGGTGCTCGAAAGCTTGTCGCCCGTAACAGCTCCCGCCCCGATGTTCGGCGAGGTCTCCTTCAAGGCAAAGTCTACAGCTTGTGGAGGCTTCTGCATCTTTATTCTGAAGACACTCCACAGTTAAGCAAGAGGAGACAAGGGACAAGGGTTATCAGAAGCAAATACTGAAGTGTCTTTTTTTTATTTACCAGGCAAAACTAAACTTGTAGGAAAGCTTTCAACTTAAAAACCTGCAAAATCCAGGAAGACCAATGAGAAAAGGGAAGAAAACAGTGGTCTAATTTCTATGAGCTATCATTATAATTGTGAATAATCAATTAGCATTTAATGGAGTTTAAATTAAAAGCCAAGTGATGTTAACTTGAAGATTCCTTAAAAAAAGGGAAAGAGAAAAAGAAGAAGAAATTTCCCAGCTACCAAACAGCATTAAAACAGAAAACATTTATCAAAACGTACATTAAGACAATGAATGTGCACTTCTTGTAAAAAAGCAGAAACAGATCTAAAACAAGAAAAAACCCATCAAACCAAACATTGGAAACAACTAAGCCAACCAAGTAAAGAGAAAAAAAAAAGGTATTATCTTTGACCATGCGTTATTCAAATTATAACCATATAAAACTTGGTAGATTAAACCAAGAAACCGCAGTTTCAAAGTTTAAACACCTACTCAAACCAACCCCAGAAATACAATTCTTAACCAAAACCAAAGCATTCATTTTTTTGGTAAGAGAAGTAAAGAAAGAAAAATGTTACCATTTTGTAAAAACGTGAGTAAAGAATCAAACTTTCTTCAAGAATGGGAAAGGATTTATGTTTTTATTCGAATGATATGAGAGCAAATGAGTGAACTCGAGAGTTAAAGGGACTCAGGGAGTGAGGATTAGGAATGGGGGACATGTGAGTTGGGACACTGAAAGATCTGTTAAGAAAAGACTGAATCTCTGCTGGGTATCAGACCGTTTTTCTTTTCAACAATTATTTATTTTACCATTTTTGGTTGTTAAGACTTAAAAAATTTAGAAAAAAGAAAATAAGGGAGGGAGACATACGTGGATAGAGTGTGGCTGGTTGGGTCACATGTGTGGGGAAGAGTTGTTTTTGTTGGTATGTGGGGCTGTGGCTGTCCTCCGAGTCTGACTTGTTGTTGGGGATGGCTGCCTCCTCCATTTTTCATTTGTTCTATCGAAATCTTGTTGATTTTGTCGATGCATGGGCTTTACAGATAACACCTTCTATGGCATTGGCATTGGCATTGGCATTGGCATTGGCATTGGCATTGGCATTGACATTGACATTGGTGCCCCCATTAACTCAGTTAACAGTTGATATTAAGTATCAGATATATATTAGGTACCGTTTAAGTACTCAGTTAACAGTTGATATAAGTATTTCATCTCTTTTTATCTCTTATATTTTTTATTTTTATTTTATTTTTTCTTATTCACATGATTTAACTATAAATATATAAAATATATGTGATGTCATGCTCACATAATTTTATTTATGAATTTTAATTTTTATATTTTTTAAAATATAACATTTATTTTATATTTATTGTACCCTTAATGTACTCTTATCCTATAATTTAGAAATTATTATTTTCCGTCCTCGTTTTCATACTCTATCTATATACGTATCAGTGCAACATAGGTTAAAAACCAAATCTGTTTGAGGACAATTCAATTCACATTGTATTGATATATTTAACGTTCAATATTGAAAAAAAATGTGGGTATGGAAGTTGGGGATAGTAATTGAGAGTCACATAATAGTTTAGAAAAGGAAGATACTGAAACAGGAGATAAGAGAGAATCTTTACAGAGGTTTAATAGTTTTGTATGAGAATACTAGATGTATTCATCTTATGATTTTCGAGATTATTTTAAAGGATGTTTTTGTAATTTTGAGAAGTGAAATTTTGTTAATACTTAAAACATGGCTTAAGTGGCAAATAAGTGTTCAAATTATACTTTTTTTTCATATAGGTGTTTAAAGTATTTTTCGAGTCAAACAGGTGTCTAACATTTTCAACGTTACTTAAATAGGTGTCCATTGTTACTGTCCGTTAATTTTCACCGTTAACTTCTATTATCTGACACATGTTAGTTTCTTAAATTTACGAAATTATATTTAAAAATAAATAAAAATTAATAAAACAAAATAACCTCAAATTTCACAAAATAGCCCAAAATTTAAAATCCCTAACACCCCAAAACCCAAATCCTTATTTGACCTGATTTCACTGCCGATTGTCACGATGTCGCCCATCGTATCCGTCGTCGGACCATTACGACCATTTACCCTACTATCTCGTCGTCGAAAATTGGCCAACGCCGTGCGAACACTGAAATCGTCAAATGGTTCATTCGAATAATTCACGACGAACAACGACATAACGAACGATGAACGGTGTGTGGATCATTCGGTGAGGAGAGGACGCTTCATTCTGTCGTCAGAAACGCAATCAACTGGTGGGAGTGGTCGAATTTGGGGGTTTAAGAATTTTGGGGACTATTTTGGGATTATTTGAAAATTTCAAAAAATTTTAAAAGTTTTTATTTTTTAAAAAAATAAAATTCCAAAAATGTTTAATACTACCACATGTCATGTTTTTATTAGCTAACAAAAATAAGTTTAACAGACAATAACGGCGGGGCACCTATTTGAGTAACGTTAAAAACATTATTCACCTGTTTAGTCCGAAAAATACTTTGGGCACATATCTAAAAAAAAGAGGTATAATTTGAGTACTTATTTATCACTTTAGTTAAGATTGCTGAGTTATTTTACAAATGGACGGTCACATATGTATTTTATTCTTATATAGTAGTATCTTTTTATATAGATCTACAATGTGACATATAGTCCAATTTAATGGGGGTCCGTATATAGAATTGTTAGACATAATCCTCTTGAACAAAGTATGCTTAGTGAGAACCCGCCAAATGATTTTATTTGGTGATTTGAGTTCAAATATTATATTTGTACAGTGTGTATATGTCTTATGAAAAGATAAAAATTAAAGAATGCATACGTATTTTGTTATCATATCATACGGTTCAAAAAAATATGCGTAAGATGTGACTTTTGATATTATCATAAAAATATATATACCATTAAAATTATCAATATATACACACTAATAACATCGTTAAAAATATAAAGAGAAAGATATTATCTTGTAAGTTTTACATCTTTTTTAGACTATTAGATGAAAGAAAAAATATTAAGAAACAATTTCAGTCGTCCATTTACCTTCGTCTAACTATTTAAAAAGAAGTAAAACTAAATAAGTTTTACATAGTAAAAGTAGATCATAACTCATATATATATATACACACCATTTAACCAAATATATATTTTAAAATATTTAAAAATAATATTTAATGTACATTCAAATTCAACACAAATGTCTAGTTTTGTTTGTAGGTATACAAATCAGTAAAAATGAGGTCGCTAAATTGCTTAATAGAACAAAATGTCTAATTAAGAAATAAGTGTATAAGGGAAACACCCTACAGAAAGAGTCTAAAGACAAATATAGGACTATGGAAATCGAAAAAGTTACCTTTACCATCTAGTGACTGTAAATATATATCTTCCCTCGGTTCCTCTCTTACTCCGGTTTGTGTTGCATACTCTAATGCCATCTCGTAATCGACCTGAAAACACCGACACCATTAACTATCAATGTTTTCCTAGAATGAACATACGGGATTGTACCAGTGCTGAAACATGTTTACTCTGAGCACCAATCAACACAAAACTCACCTTTTCAACATGTTGAGTGAGCTTCTCGTGTGGTGTCTCTTTAGTAATTGAATGATCATATACTTTTCGAAGAATATCTGCATCCCCCTCCTCATAACGTTTCTTTTTTGATGCATGAGACTTTGCCATTTCTTTCAAAACATCATATACGGCATTCGTAGCATCAGGGATGTACCTGCCGATGGATTGTTACATTTGTTATCAATTTAAGCTAAATGAAGAAAAATACCATTTGGATAGGATGGGGGACTTGAATTTACTTGCTCAAATTCCGTTTTCTCATATGCTGTTCACGAGCCTGCATTTTCTTTACTATTTTTGACTTAAGCTGGATGCAGCACTGCTGAATTGCAGACTGAAAATGAAGGGTTGTTAGTTTATTCATTATATTTGTAACCAAAACTTGGATGCAGAGATCAGAAAAGCAGAAAACTTCCTCACCTTGACAGCGCTAGTTATTTCACTGATATCATCCCCAATATACTCCTTTCCGGTCCCTTTAAACGGGACTTTTGTGCTTACGATACTCACAAAGACGCCAATTTTATCTTGCGTTTGGTTGATCTTGTAATTATTCCAACTGAGTAAGATAATTGATTCGAAGAATTGCTTAAACCTCACATTGTTTTCTATGATAGTCTTATTGCAATAAGCCAAGAAACAGTTTACAACCCAGACACAAAGCAAAAGAATTGCACGTGGTATATTTTACCTAATTCTCTTCAGCGCAGTCCTTGTGACAACATCACCACCTTGCTCAAAAAGAAGTGGTATTCGATTTGCAAATCGGAAAATATTCAAACCCTGGAATTTATGGAGTATTCGTTAGTTCAATTTAATGCCTGATAACTCTGGAGCACTAACAACATTTTACTTGTACAATATCTCTGTTAGATAGAGTAGTTAACCTATAGTATGCATAACCGTGTGTTGTAGGAGTTTTAGATAGAGTAGGAGTTGTATGTTATCTTTACTTTATCTTAACTAGTAGTTTGAATTTAAATTTGATCTTTGTAAAGGATAAGAGTCTTATCCTATAGGTTAACTACTTGGTGTTAAACACCTCTGTAAAAGTCTATATAATAGACTCCTCTTTCACTAATGAAAGATAACAAATAGAGAACAGTAAAACTCTGTTTCTCACATGGTATCAGTTTAGGAGCGGATCCTATCTCTCTCGGTTTCTCTTTTGCTTAATTTCCATGGTTTTTTTTGAAACCACCACATCTGAAACTAGTTCCCAAAATAACCCTCGTGCATCTGAATTTCAGATCTCAGATGCCTCTCTTTCTCCAATCACATCCTATAAACTAAATGGGAACAATTACATTCAACAGTTTTTTGGTCATCTCACCTCCAAATCTTCCACAATTGCCTTATCAGCTAGTGAAGGTAGAATTTCCTGTTTGACCACTTCTAATCCTCTATCCTGGATTATAGATTCTGGTGCCTTTGACCATATGACAGGCAACCTTCAGTTATTTCGCACCTTTAACCATTGCAACTCTAAAACCTCCATCAAGGTTGCAGATAGGTCTCTGTCCCAAGTAAAAGGAAGTGGCACTATTCAAGTGGGTGATAAACTGGTTTTGCCTAATGTGCTATATGTTCCTAATCTTGCCTACAACTTGTTATAAGTTAGTAAGTTAGTTCAAGATAATAAATGTGATGCTCACTTTGGAATTAATGAGTGTGTATTTTAGGAACAGGACTCGAAGAAGGTGATTGGCAGTGCTAGGCTATCCAATGGTCTCTATATCCTTGATGAATTACCACCTCCGATTTCTTCAGTTTCACGTTGCTTTAAGACTTCATCTTCTTCTTTAAGTAACCCTGATGATATTATGTTGTGGCATCTTAGGCTAGGACATCCAAATTTTGTGTATCTTTCAAAATTGTTTGCCAAGTTATTTAGCAATAAAAAGCCTCATTCTTTTAATTGTGAAGTATGTCAAATTGCTAAACATACCAGGCAAACATATGCTCCTTCCTCATTTACACCCACATCTCATTTTTCTATAATCCACAGTGATATTTGGGGTCCATCTAAGGTCAGAAGCTTATCTGGGTCTAGGTGGTTTATTACCTTTATTGATGACTATTCTAAGACTACTTGGACTTTTTTAATGAGAGAAAAGGCGGAAGTTGCGTCAATTTTCAAAACTTTCTATCAAATGATTGAAAATCAGTTTGACAAGCGTATTAAGGTTGTGAGGAGTGATAATGGGAGTGAATACCTTAGTCAATCTCTTGGGTGTTATTTTCGAGAAAAAGGCATTTTCCATCTTACTTCCTGTGTCAACACTCCACAACAAAATAGAGTTGCCGAAAGAAAAAACAGACATCTACTAAAGGTTACAAGGTCTCTTTTTCTTCAGCCAAAGCACCTAAATATCTTTGGGGGAAGCCTTACTTACTGCCACCTACCTTATCAATAGAATGCCCAGCAAAACCTTGGGTTTTGCAGTACCAACAGAAGTCTTATTCAAACATTTTCCTTACTTTAAACCACTGTCATTTGTTCTTCCTCTTAGGGTATTTGGCTGCACAACTTTTGTTCATGTGCATGATAAAAATAGAAGTAAGTTGGACCCTAAATCAATCAGGTGTGTGTTTATAGGATATTCTTCTAGTCAAAAGGGTTACAAATGCTATTCTCCTATTTCTAAAAGTCCTTGTACAACACCTCTTCCAACACCTAGGGCTGTAGCACAAATTTCCCCCTACTTCTGTGCATTCACAGCCGACAGACAGTCAATTTAAGGTGTATACCAGGAGAAGAAAAGCCCCTAATGAAGTAAATAACCAGCCTAGCACTTGTCAAGAACCAGACTCGAGTCCTGTTGCTGCTGAACCAGGCTTAAATCCTGCTACTGTTGAGATTGAAGGTAACATTGCTTCTCAAGATTCTAGTGACCTTGGTGACTTTCCTATTGCTATTAGAAATGGAGTAAGAAAATGTACTATGCACCCAATTAACAAATTTGTTGCCTATGGTAAACTTCAGCCCACTTTTAAGGCCTTTACAGCCAGCCTAAACAGTGTGCAGATTCCTAAAACAGTGGAGGAGGCCTTGAAGAATCCCAAATGGAAGAAAGTTGTCGAGGAAGAAGAAAGGGCACTTGAGAAAAATGAGACATGGTGTTTGACAAATCTACCAGAGGGAACGAGGGCTGTTGGATGCAAGTGGGTTTTCACTATCAAGTACAACTCAGAAGTGAGCATTGAGAGGTATAAGGCAAGGCTGATGGCTAAAGGTTTTACACAATCCTATAGGGTGGATTATCAAGAAACCTTTGCACCAGTGGCTAAATTGAATACTATTAGAATCTTACTGTCCATAGCTGTAAACAAGGACTGGAAATTACACCAACTAGACATCAAAAATGCATTTCTCAATGGGAGGCTCGAAGAGGAAGTATATATGCAAATACCACCTGGTCTAAAAGGTAAAACAACTAGAAATACAGTGTCCAAACTCAACAAATCAATGTATGGACTTAAGCAATCTCTAAGGGCCTGGTTTGAGAGGTTTGCAAAGGCTATGGTAAAGAATGGATTCAAACAAAGTCAGGCTGATCACACCTGTCGAAAGGTTGCAAAGAATCGGTAAAATAACCTTATTAATTGTGTATGTTGATGACATAATTATTACAGGGGATGATAGTAGAGAAATTGAGAATTTGAAGGTTGTTCTTGCCCGAGAATTTGAAACAAAGGACTTGGGGAGTCTAAGGTATTTTCTGGGTATGGAAGTAGGAAGGTCAAGAGAAGGTTTAATCATTAATCAAAGGAAGTACATCATAGATCTTCTTACAGAAACTGGGATGCTTGGATGCAAGCCGGCCGAGACACCCATGGACCCGTGGTTGAAGTTCAACAAAGAAGAAAGCTGGTAATCCGGTTGACAAAGAACCCTATCAAAGGTTAGTTGGAAAAACGATTTATCTTTCTCTAACAAGGCCAGACATTGCATACTCAGTGAGTGTTATAAGCCAGCACATGAGTGATCCTCAAGAAGAACATTTGGAGGCAGTTAATAGAATTCTGAGGTACCTAAAATTCACACCTGGTGTTGGGCTAATTTTCAAGAAAAATCCAGACAAAACAGTGAAGGTATACACGGATTCAAGCTGGGCAGGAGAGCTCACTAATAGAAGGTCAGTTAGTGGATATTGTGCTTATGTTTGGGGCAACTTGGTTACTTGGAGAAGCAAAAAGCAGGCTGTGGTGTCAAGGAGTAGTGTTGAGGCAGAATTTAGAGCATTAACTCTTGGAATATGTGAAGGAATGTGGATAAAGAGGCTTTTCAAAGAGCTGTAGTTGGATGAAAAGACTGAGTTAGAGATCTATAGTGACAGCCAGTCAGCAATGAGTATTGCTAAGAATCAAGTGCAACAAGACAGAACCAAACACATTGAAATAGATAGGCACTTTATCTATGAGAAAGTGAATGGTGGTATTGCACAGCTAAACTATATTCCTACCAGAAGCCAGATAGCTGACATCTTTACTAAGGCACTTCCAAGAGTTATTTTTGATGAGTTCACATCCAAACTGGGTATATACAACATATACACAGTTTGAGGGGGAGTGTTAGTTAGTATGCATAACCGTGTGTTGTAGGAGTTTTAGATAGAGTAGGAGTTGTATGTTATCTTTACTTTATCTTAACTAGTAGTTTGAATTTAAATTTGATCTTTGTAAAGGATAAGAGTCTTATCCTATAGGTTAACTACTTGGTGTTAAACACCTCTGTAAAAGTCTATATAATAGACTCCTCTTTCACTAATGAAAGATAACAAATAGAGTACAGTAAAACTCTGTTTCTCACAATCACAACCATGCCACTCCCACTGACATTGGTTTTGAGAGATGATAATTTCTAGAACAATGAAGAATTAAAATACTTCTTGCCTCGTTCATTTACTCTGGAAAATTTTGCCTCAAGTCTCGGGAAAGCAGAAACTTGCCTGTTTAACATCTTTTCCACCCACGCTAACACCAGCTTCCACAATGAATGGGTGTCCCTCAAAAACTTGAGCACTATATAAAATTGTAAAAAAATCAATAATTTAGGAAAAAAATTGTATCCGGCGTTATCTTAGAAAGGTGTAATTGATCCAGGTAGAAATCAGCCCACCAGGACAAACCTGCCAGAATAAGTTGCAACCATGTCAGGGTGTAGCTCCTTTATAATTCCTAAGCGAAGATTGTATTCACCTGCAAGGCTTAGACACTGAAAAGAGCATTGAAGTTAACAAGGGAGGTGCTTTGGAATGCAAGATGTAGCAATAAATGAACTAGCAAGGCAGTTGCATTATATAGCTTCAAAGAGAGCAAATTGAACTATCAAAGAAATATAGCTTACATCACCACTGGGATCATCAAATTTAGCTTGACGAAATAACTGGTGAATGCGAACTATTTGCTAATCAGTTAGAGATTTAACGGCCATTTTTTACTAAACTCTGGACCCATTTCTCCTAAAGAGTGAACAAAACAATCACAATACAGATCAGTTTAAGCATCTAAAGACTAACCAATATCGACCAAGGAACATATATGGATATTTCATATTTTACTACTCTACCAAAACTTTAAACAACTTCGACACCAAGCACACTTTGACTGATTCTGTTCAATATGGGAAAAGTTGCAGCACCAACCAAATAGGAAGAAGCTGCTATAGACCACCTCATAGAATATTAACCCACAATAGAAGAAGTACTAGTCAGAAATAACTCCAGCCCCTCCAGAAAAATTGCCAACCCTCAGTGAATCGACATAATCACAAATGTCTATCAACTCTACTTAAAAATGATTACATATCAGATATGCAAGGAACTCAAAAGTGATAGAACCAATGCCTTATCAAACAACTCAGTAAGTAGTAAAAAGAAATAGAAAGATTAAAATGCAATTGAACTCAACAAAACTATGACATTATTACTAGAATGTGGTTAAAAGGTAAAAGAAAAAACTCTCAGAGGAATGAAAAGATAACAACAAAAATCAATTCCCAAGCTACATCTCCAAAAACTGCTTACCAATTAATCGCTCAGCAAGAGGTTTCCCAATATTTACAAACTCATGCTGAAGAAATTGCAAAAGGTTTTGCTTTGAAGTTTCAGCAATAAGACGTTTGATTAGTAGTATGTCAACAGATGAAGGATGGTGCTTTGTCTCAACAGGGACTTGAGGCATTACATCTGTTCTCCGTAAAAACTTTACAGTGACATTTTTACTACATCAGAGAAGGAAAACATAAAAAGTTTAAACAAAAGTGAGCAAAATCATGTTTTCATGTGTTTGTGAAGACCGGTTGAGATAGAGAGAGAGCATACTCAGGGGTGTCAGATACAAACTTAAATAGAAATTGAGCATAGGGGGTGATAACGGCCATTTGTCTCATATAATGCAATATCTTGGACTGCAAATACAAACAGAATGATCATTTAGCTAATGAAACAAAGGAGTACCAACCACTACTTTTGATCATCAAGAAACTCTACAATGCCACATCTACAAAACTCAAATAAAATAATGAGCTGCTGCAGCATACACGGTAGGTTGTCCAATTTCCCTCAATGACAACTTGAATTTCTGCTCCATGCCATTTATCCTTGTTGCCACGTTTTTCATGCAAATGAATGTGAGGAATATTCCTGAAATTAAAAATACCATTATGGTATAACCATGCACCAACCACAAGAACTCCTTATTGTCAAATGCTCTGTGGTTTTTCAAACATACTATAACCCTCAGAATAGATTACAAAGACAAGAATTCAGAGTATATACATCTTCATGGAAAAAAATATCCTAGAGTGAAAATTGCAGAGATAAATCAAATGAATGTTTGTGGTTTATATATATATATATATATATATATATTATAGAAACATTTGTGGTTATTGAGATAATTAAAATACACCTTGCATTTAGATCATACCTATGAATGTCTATATCCAATCTACAGAATGAGATATAACTTTGACCCCTCATTGATGATGAGATGTCAATTGGCAGGCCGGTACTCATTTTGGACCAAATTAATGCCTGCGTGAAAACAATTTCAATAATTTCAGTATGTACCAAACCACAATAGTCAGATAGAGAAGTAGGAGCCAAATAGCATAAACTATTCTCTTAACAGCTTTGTTCAATATCATAAGCAGGGAAATTTAAATTGAATTGCTTTGAGTTATCATGTCCTATGGGCATTCCACTGCCCGTTCCAGACATTGAATGGTTTCATAGAGGACAACATTGGCACAATAATGACTGATTTAAAATTTTGAAATGAGAGGATTCAGTGAAATCCCAAAGGCATGCAGCATTTTATTAAAGGGAGCATTCAAATTAATACATTGACACCCAAGATGCAAGATAAATCACAACTAAACACAAGCAACCTATAGTACAACCAGCATTAAAAAAATCAAACGATTTTAATGAACATGTTATGCATACATCTATGTCAAATCAAATACTGAAATTAAAGCAAGGCACACATGTCAGAAGTATAACCATTTTGGCACCAAGACCAAACTTCCCACGTGTCTGTTTCAAGCCATACTTTGTGCCAGACAGAACTGCATAAATGAGCATTCAGGCAGGGGTTAAAATCAAATACATCTATGTCAAATCAAATACTGAAATTAAAGCAAGGCACACATGTCAGAAGTATAACCATTTTGGCACCAAGACCAAACTTCCCACGTGTCTGTTTCAAGCCATACTTTGTGCCAGACAGAACTGCATAAATGAGCATTCAGGCAGGGGTTAAATTCAGGCAGGTGGAATAAATTATCTACAATATAAAAAACAGTCAAATTAGAGCCAATCAAGAACTTAATATCATAAGTAATTTGAACCTCGCCCAAACATGTTTGGGATGTCATCATGTGGCATGCCTCTTCCATTGTCCTGCATTTCAAAACAACTCCAGTCAAGAGATTTAGGCCTAAGGAAAAATTTTACAACAAATCAAAGAACTAAAAAAGGAAAAATCCAATATGGTAAGGAACGGTGAGATGGGTGGTAATTCTACCTTGCATGTCACCCTGTAAAAAGAAGCTTCGCCTCGACCCTTGGCACCCTTGGAAACTGCATGTTCTTTGACTTTCTTCCCCAGGGCAGCATTCTTTGCTTGTATTTCTTGAGCTCGAGCTTCTTTTGCTAATCTTTTCTGAACGAGTGAAAGCAAATTGGAGCAGGAGAGTGTGAGATGACTGGCAAACATCTAGGAGAAGACTTATTATATTCCTTACTGCAACAAATTGCTTGCATATACGCTCTACATAGTCCAATCAGGAGATTAAAAACAAAAGAGAATGCATATTAGAAGGTGCAGATACCTCACGAGCCTTAGCTGTCTCATAATCATCATATAGTGCTTCATCTATACGTTCTCTGTCAACAAGCCCAATCATGGAATTAAACTTGCTTTTGATGATCTCTTCTCTGCAACAGCAATGCTGATTTAGGCAGAAATTAAATAAATATATATTCACAAATAGATAAATGATAGCTAAAAGCATTTTCCAATGTATTTCTGGCAAAAACCAGAAGCTTACATTGTTTTTTCTATCACCGGAAGCTCAGATATTGACTCTGCCGAATCTAATGCATTTTCAACAAGTTCTCGAACAGTAGTGTATAGACATTTCCCAGGCTGAAATTCAAGCAGAAGACATACCATATATAAAATCTTTAATGAAATCACTTAAAAAAGTTCAATAAGCTTCCATGATCTGTACTCATTTTTTTTCAAGATGTTCAAACGTAACTTACATTATCAAAGCCATCAATGTTCTTGTTCTCCGCAAAGAACTCAGCAGGAGACTCTGCACGAACCAGAAATTTTTTTAAAAAAAGGAAAAAAAACAAGCAAATAATCTCGGTATAATCCATCTATCCAGACATACATGCATATATACGCATGCACATATCGTGTTTAATCGGCACATACTTTGCTTGAGAATGCTTTCTTTAGCCTTCTGGGGAGTTTTTGATTTCCTTTTCTTTGTTTCAATTGGACTTTCACTTTCCATTTGAAATTCTCGGAGAAACAAAAATTACAAATTAAGTTAACGAAAATTCAAGAAAAATGTTCAGAAACAAAAATAATAATAATAATAATAATAATAGCCGAATCAAGGCAATAATTGGGATTTTGAGAAATATTGAGCAAAGAGAACGAGGGAAAGCTAGGGTTAATAAAGGAAACTTTGATAAAGTGCGGCCATCTATAAAATAAAGGGAAAACTGCATATTAGCACCCCAGCTATGCCTGCGTTATTGTTTTGGTACTCAATTATTACTTTTGACAAAATGAATACTAACGTTATGTTTTTGTTCTGTTTTGGTACTCCGGACGTTAAAAACTAACAGATATAATGTTGTGGCTTTGTATAACCACGTTTTTAATCCAAAATACTTATATATATATATATATGATCAATTTAGTCCAAAATCCATCAATTTAAAATATCATCTTAATTTTGGGGGTAAAATTGCAAATTACGTTCGACTGGTAGAAGAAAAATGAGGAATTTACAATTTTAATCCAAAAATTAAAATTTTAGACTAAATTGATAGATTATATACATTTTTAGACTAAAATTGTTATTAACCCAAGTCATGTCACTATTTTCATTAATTTTTAACAGTCGGGGTACCAAAACAAAATAAAAATATAACATTATGTGTTACTTTGTCAAAAATAATAGTTAAGATACTAAAATAATAATACGGGCATAGTTAAGTGCTAAATATGTAGTGAAATAAATTATTGTGCGCGCCAATTTTTGGACTGTTATTGATCCAAGAATTCGTTCCAAAATTTCCCGCCAAAAGGTTTTGGGTTATATTCTTGTGAACTCACTAAAGTTTAGGCGGTGCTGATTGCTATATGGATCTTGGTATTTGAGAAAGTAATTTAGATGGCCATCAATGGATTTTAAGAAAAATGTGAATTTGAAAATAAAATATTATTTATTGAAATTATTTAAACAAAATTAATAATTATAAATCAATTTATTAAAATTATACAATCAAGTAATATACTATTATATATATTAAATTTTATTACGTTCACGATCTGTGTAAATAAATTTTTAGGTAAACTACACAGATGATCGTCGAACTATAGGGGCAGACTTATTTTGACCACCCAACTAAGCAACTCGTCAATCAGACCATCAAACTTTTAAATTTGTCTTATTTTGAACACTAATGGAGGGGTGACGTGGCAGTTAATGGAAATTTATAAAAGTACACATTTGGTCCATGTTATTTACCTACTATATCAATTTAGTTCCTGATTTTAATTTAGTTAAATAAATTTAACCAACCAACCAGATGATGACACATGTCCCATCTTTTTTTAAATTTTAATTTATTTAGTTTAATAGATTTAATCAACCAACTAGATGGGGACACGTCTGATTGGACGTAATCAAATGAAACGAGTATAATGGGAGACAAATTGCAAGCAGTGGGATTCAATCCCACGCACAAGAGCAAGAAGGGCTAAAGCCCCAACCGCTAAGCTAACTCTAATTATATAACATGAGATGATAACTTGTTTTCTTAAAAGGTTATTGTAAAACCTATATTTAATTTTGATATAACAATGAACTACAATGACCATTTTGTAAAAGGGATAAATTTTTAAATATTCAAAAGACTCACAAGATTGACAATGATTCGAACATAAAATAATTTCTAAGTCAAAACCTTAAACCCAAATATTTTCCAAGTGTTTTGGTACTCAAAATAGCTAAATTGACACATGAGTATCGATACGCATTTGGTCGTATCGATACGGTCTTTAACTACTAGAATTTCATTTTATACTTGTTGGCTTTAGGGTACCGATACACGTATAGCCGTATCAGTACGCCCTTCAAACATGGAACCAATTTAAGTTTTGAGTATCGGTACGACTTTATGTGTACAGGTACGGGGGTTAAGATTTTCCAAATCTTTTGCAATAAATATTCGATTGTTGCCTTGTCAGTTTATTGGAACCATATCTTTGAAAATCAGTTACACGTACCGATACCCTTATAGGCGCATCGATACGAGTTTTTGTACACAACTTATCAGGATTTTAGTGAGCAAGACCAATATCGATACGGTACGGACCGTACCGGTACGCCTTTGTAAAATTCACACTCTGCATCGATACGGCTTCCAGCATATCGATATCCCTTTGTACAACGACTATTTTTTTTCTTATGACAGATATCGATACGTGCCTTCGTATACTGATATTCAGTGTTAGCAAACAACATTTATTACGAAAAAAATGCATCTCAATGACTCTATTCAATATCACAACTACCCAAACGACTAAAAATCAATGAGGGGTATAAAATAAAGTCTCTAAAGCTTCAGCAACAACAATTCATCAAGTCTAAAGCATTCAAGCACACATCCAACAATCTTTGAGCCTATTAGAGTCATATCTTGTAACCCACTTGAGAGAGCTAAATTGTAATCTTTTTTATTCAAGTTTGGGTTTTGAGTAAACTTTGTATTGGGCAAACATTCTATCTTTGAGAGGATTTTCAGTTTGCTTTATTTGTATTCAGTTTGTGAGGATTTCTTAGGACTTTGATGTATAAGTCTTTACGGAGTGTAAGATTATCTTCTTTAGCCTCAAAAGGAAAGCAAATCTAGTGGATTTGAGAAAATCCTTAGTGTGGATTGTTAAGGTAGTGGATGTAAACCTTGTTAGAAGATTGAACCACTATAAATCGTGTGTTCCAATTCTTTTTACTTTCCTACTTGTTTCCACCAATTTTTTAATTTGCCAATTCACCCCTCTTGACATTTCACCATTGATTGATCATCTCAACAATTTTGTTGGTGAAAATTATTGAGAATAAAAGAGAATTAATGAGATTTGAACCCGAGATTAATTGTATAAAATTAAAATACTAAATCAACCTTATCACTTATAAAATTTTGACTACATACAATATATGAATTTAATAGTAGTTAATAAAATAATAAATATAATTAATTATATTAATATTTTATTATATAAAATTATAGTATTATTAAAAATATTAGTAATGAAAATAATAATTAATAATATTTAAAATATATTATTAAGTAATATTTTTCATAATATGATTTTTAATGAAAATAATAAACATGATTAATTATATTAATATTTTATTATATAATACCAAAATATTATTAAACATACTATTAATGAAAACAATAAATTTTTAATAATTAATAATATTGAAATTATATTAATAAGTAATATTTTTAATAATATGATTTCAATGAAAATATAAATATAATTAAGTATATTAATTTTTTATTATATAATATTAAAATAGTATTAAAAATGGAAATGGAAATATCAGATTATTAAAAATTTATTAATAACTATTATTTATTTAATATATTTTCAATACTATAAAATTCAATAATATAATATTTTTATTTTAATAATATTATAATTTTATATAATAAAATATTAATATAATTAATCGTATTTATTATTTTATTAGCTGCTATTAAATTCATATATTGTATGTAGTTAAATTTTTATAAGTGATAAGGTTGATTTAGTGGTTTAGTATTTAATTTTATACAATTAATCATGAGTTTAAATCCTATTAATTCACTTTTATTATCTATAATTTTCACCAACAAAATAATCTTTTAAAAAAAACAAGTTCTCATATCATGCCATATAATTAGAGTTAGCCCTTTTCATGCTCTTGGACGTGGGATTGAATCCCACTGTTTGCAATTTATCTCTTATTTTACTTTGTTTCATTTGATTATGTCCCAAAATAAGATAGATCACTAAGTAAAATACATATCCACAATATTACAAATTTTTGTTAACTATCACGTCACTCTTCCGTTAGTTTTTTAACCATAATTAAACTAAGACCAATATAAATTTCTGATTTTCTGATTGACTAATTGTTTAGTTGGGTGATCAAAATAGATCCGCCCCCATAGTTCCGTGATTACCCGAATAATTTACCCTAATTTTTTTTATAATGATAAAAATTAACATTTTATTATTTTAGTTACGTATTTTTTTTTGACAATTTAAATTCTAAAACTTCATTTTTCTAAACAAATCATTTTCGATGGTCAACTGACAGTTAAACAATAACCTACATTTTTGCTGACATTTTTTCTGAGTTTGAAGGCTCAACTAAGTGAAGAAAAGTTCAGGAGCTTTAGGCATCCAACATGCATCGCAATCATATTTTAACAAAGATACCCCCCATTAAACAAGAACGCAGAGAACTGGTTAAAGTCGCCTAAAACTAAACAAAAATATTAACAGAGCTCGAATTTGATTTAAAGAAAAATCTTTCCTAATACCATGAATGCCACCTAGGATGATGATAATAGACATTACAGTCTGTAGTAAATCGAATATCTACGAGCTAGGATGACGACAATAGACAGTACAGTCTTTTGTAAAAATATCTTGCAATCTAGGAATCGTTAATTTCAGATCCGAAAGATGAAAAATGAGATTACCATGACATAAATGCAAATGCCTCTCATCTTCTTCATCTTATGGGCATTTTCTTTGTATATATGAAGATCCATGTTCTTCATACCTGTCAGATGAATGCAGCACTTAAAATTAAGTAATTTACAATAAACTACTATAGATTTACCGGTACTGAATACTGATGTTGATAACATCGAGATAGAAATGTGAAAAGCGGAACATGATGCTTACTCGGACTTGGAGAACCACATTTGCTGGAATGAACCAAGAGATGCCAAGATACTCCCTCCAATCCAAACACTGTTTCATGCATGTTAGCCGCATTTAGTTAGAGCAAGAAAAATAAAAATTCTTATTAAAAAATTTACACAAGCTTATGCTAAAATAGCAAACTAGGAAAGGTACTAAGTTAATCAATAGAAGGTAATCACTATGGTTTTTAATCATTCGTCTTATATATTCATGAATTCTATACTTTTTACACTTTGAATTTTCTGTTCCCTATATATCCTCGAGGCTTGGACCAGCAACATCTTGGCAATAGCTCGTCTTCCAGATATTTCAGCTCTTTCAATTATGTAGTCAGTAGCACTTGAACCACCTAGTTATTTGTCTCTTATTTCAATGGTTTACTATATTTCTTGCAAAGGAAACAGTGTATGCACTCGCGTAAGACCTTTTTGGCTTCTTGACCATCCCGCTCAACATGAACCATACAAACGGAATTCCATTCATCTTCCTACTAATAAAACCTTCCGACTGCAAGTTGGTTTCTAAGATACAATCATGTTTATGAACAGATCAAGTGCCTGAAAGTGGTTACTGGTCCTTGCATTACTAGGGAGTACATGATCACCGTTAAGGTACAAGTCCCCAAGATTCTAACAAGGGGGACACATAGAACCTGTATCATATGCCTGCCGATGAGATTCAACCGAGCTACTTTAACCAAGCGAAACAGATAAAATAAATCAGGTAGAACCAAAAAAAGTAAAAGAAAAATCAAGCCATAACGAACCTGAATCTTCTTTCTGTTACATTTCCACTCGCCAAAACTTTAACTCTAGCAGCTTGAGGAGATTCCTTCATATCAACAGACAAATGATAGTGTTATTTTGCTACCAGAATTTTTATTCTACCAACATGCAGAACTATCACAGAAACTATGGTGATAAGAAATCGTGTTCTCAAGGATTATGTCAAATCAACTGCTAAAACATGAAATCAAGCTTTGAGATCATAAAGAGAGTAAAAAAACTTGTGCAGGAATGGAAAACAAAAAAGAATACCTCCAGCAAGTCTTTCTCAAGTCGTTCTTTCAACTGTTGCATTGATGCTGTGCCACCAGCAAGCTGCAATATAAAGGAATAACAGAAGTGATAATATCAGTCATGTACAAAGATCTATGACTTGAAAGATTATCCATGTTTATTAATTAGGTTATTAATACACTTTCATTCAGTCAAATAAGCTACTTGTTTCGGAATTTAATGTTAAAAATAAAAGAAACATGAGATGAAAAAAATATCAGGACACCGGAGTATGGGCTTGGTCGGGTGTGATTGCCTTACCAATATACTGCCAAACAATTCTTTACGGATGTCCACATCACATCTATTGATGCTTTCTATGACCTGTAAAAGATGGAAAATTGCTTAATTAAGTAATCCTTTTAAAATACAAGAAAGAGGTCGACATAAAAGGCTGAATGTATGAACTAAACTAGCATACCATTTGTGGCAAACCACGAGCAGATGAAGAAATCTCAGCAAAATTGTCCACTCCAGGAATTGTCTAGTAACAAACAGGAAATCAGAAATAATATCAACATACACACTCAAATTTCTTCTATTTCTTTTTTAATCCCTCTATTCCCCAAATTTCTTCTATCTCTTGTTTTTCTCTTATCACTGATCCACACTTTTTCTCTTCTAGTCCAACAACACATGCTAATACCCCCAACAGAACTTGGATAAAAAATAAATTTTAACAACAAAAAAGAAACAGCAAGTGCACAAAAAGCATAAAAGAAAATGAAATCGGGATCTCCAAAGTTTGAAGACCACCTACCTGAGCCAAAGATGGGTTAAACAGAATATCAGGGATCTTGAATCTATCAGCACCAATTTCAATTGTCCTGAATTAAAATAAAAGAAAATGCAGGATCAATTAATGTAAGTAATAATAGGAACAAAGTAAGATCCAAGGACTATTTTGTCATAGCTAAACAGGGTTAGACAATGCAGTTGTTACTACAAGTTGCCTGGTGAATGCAAAGGTCCCAAAAAGAAAATGCAAGAATAAATGTTGTCTATAGTTCAACTCAAGGATGACGGCAAACAGAACAAAAGCAACCTAATTATGACAACAAAACGGTGCTAATAAACTAGTAAGGAACTCACTGGCCGTCAGGAAGCTCGTAGGGGGTCATTGGGATATTTGAATATGAACTTTCTGCAAAGGAAAAGGCAATCATAAATCTGAACAATCAAATCAATAATGTCATTCAAAAGAGATTTTTTTAAAAGCATAATGCCATAGATAGCATTCCGGCTACAGCAAACAATGATCTTTGAGATATTATTGAAGGTAGCTTCTATGACTATGAACATACATAACATACAAACATAAAATAGGAATAAAAGGATGAAGTGGCATAACTTTGCGAGAAAAGAAGATGATAAATGAATACAAACCATCATATGGAGCATCTGGAGCTCGACAGACACATTCTTTGATATCACTTGCAATCACTCTCTGTTGTGAGAAGATATACATATGTTTACAGGAACAAACTTGTCAATTTGGAAAGGGGTAAAAATGATTAAAAACAAACCTGGGAGTAAAGCTTGTAGGATTCTGTTGTGAGCGGCAAATCAACATCTACAGTCTGAGATCCTCAAAACAAAAGCAAAGAGAATTGCCAGAAAGCAACGTAGGGTATTTACTAGAAACGAATGGGAACAAGAAAAAGTGAAACAGCAGCTGGAGGGAATATCATTAGTGTACAATGCAGTTTCAAGAAAAACTTTTTTACTTTGGAAAATCAATTAAAATAAGAACAAGACAAGCATCATTCTCCACTGCTTTTCAGTTCATTTGCCTTCTCGTTTTTATAGCATATATTTAAATAAGGGATTTTCCTCCCATACCATTAGAAAAGAAGAGGAAGGGAACTTTGTCAGTGTTTTAAAATCTGTAACTATTACTCAGCGACTGTTAATATTCAAATTGCTGAAATATCATTATATTTTTGCTGTTTTTCAGTTCTATAGCTTGCATATGTCAACATCAAACAGAAAGCAGGGAGTGATGTAATCTCCCACTTGCCACATTTAAGCAGCATCAAGAATTTCAAAATAAGTCTCGAAACTGATCATAAACCTTAAATGGGTTTTTGTACAACAGTGCTGTCAAAGTAAAATGTCGAATAAGTTTTTGTTTAATTTCATTAGGATTGCCAGTGTTGTCAAAGAAGTTAAACTTGGGATGACATGTACAAACGAAATGCAAGAAACAATTGCAGTTAATTGCATAAAACTTAAATGGGTTCTAGTGATATTATAAAATACCTGGAACACCCCTGGTTGTATTTCCTTTCTCTTAAAAGAGTACCTTGGTTTTATCTACAAATATAACGATAAAAACAGCTAAGCAATGAAAAATGACACAGGAATTCTCACCTCATTCCATCACTTACCAGAATGCCTTTTCTTTCCAAGCTTTTCGTCAAGCAATCGGTAAGAAATTCTCCTCCAATAGGAGAAGAAGACACTGCCTGTTTATTGCAAACAAAAAACAAAAAAGGTAACAGGGGAACGGTAAAAACAATAAGACAGATCATCGGACTGGTCAAGGCTAGTGAAAATTAAAGGAAAAAGTAATCAATCAAATGCTTAAAGATCCCACCGAAATAGAATTTCATCCGACGGGAAAATCATTTTCAGGATAAAAAGTTAAGAACAATGCAGAATTTTGCTCTCCAAGCAAATAAATACTTAGCATAAGAAAATGAAGAGAGAGTGCAACAATCAACTAACAAAACCAAGGTGCATATTCTAGCCTCAGTTATAGAGTTTTTAAAATTGTAGGAATTTGCAAGTCGACGTAGCTGCTAACATATTGCCAACTCCAGTCACAAGAAAGTATTTTATCCTAATTCCTTTTAAGAGCCACAAGGTCAACAATTTCCCCAGAAAAAGCTCTCCAATAGATGAGTAAAAAAAAGTATTCCTTTCCAGACTAATTCAGCATTGGATTCTTTTTTTTTTTTGGGGGGGGGGGGGTGGATGGAGGGCAATCTGAGCAGCAGAGGAGAGAGAGAGATACCTTTTGAAGAACGTAACCATCATGTACTGGGGCAACCGTAGTTGATCCTCCACCACTAAAGGAATTAATAGTTATCCATAAAACATGTTAGCAAAAGAAAGCAAGGAAAATTGTACAAGCAGTACAGAAAAGTGAAGATACTTATTTTGCTCTATTTACATGTAAGTATACAAATACAAAAGAAAGCATTGTTTTTGTCTCTGTTTCCGCAAGGTATTAAAGCCACTCTCTGATTACAGAAAAATTTAAGAATATAAATCATACCTATCAATAACAACAGAGGTTGCACGACCTGAAGCAAAGGATGTAAGAACCTGGCATACAAGAGAATTGCAATCAAAGCCCAATTAACTAAAACAGAAAGAGTTGGAAATGAGGAAAATAGTAATACCGCATTCTTGGCCAAAAACAGAGCAGGAACTTTGTACTTTTCAAACATGAGTTCCGCTGTCCTGTTAGATTTTAACAAAACCAAACAGCATATTCAGATTGGGGGAAGAAAAAAGCCATGAAAATTAACTAAGCTAGAGTGCTAGGAAATTCTGACTTCTCCCTCTGTTGTTGAGTGTTGGAAGAAGGTTCGGCAAGTAGCATTGGATGTTCCTTAGGATCAATGAGTAAACAACCCTTGAAAGCATGATCCCAGATGTTATCAACAATATCCCAGTCAACAACAACCCCATCCTTTAGGGGAGACACCACCTGACGAATGCAAACAGCTGTTAACTAACTAATACATACACAAATAGTAAACAAATAAATGAACCAATACAAAAAATCAAACATCATCAAGCAAGGACCTCACCTCCATATGGTCACGGCGAAAACCCAAGGCTTGAGAGCCTACATACAACCTGCGTTTTCCTTTGGGCTTTTTTGAATCAGCATTACTGTTGTTAGTCTCGGAATCGTTGTTTTCTTTGTCATCATCGGCATCCATTTGATCAATGCACCCCACAACCTTAACATAAAAACAAAAGAACATAAACAATGAAGAATTGAGTGAATAGATCGAAAAAAAGAAGGTTGGACTTGTCTTACAGAGGGAAATACAGCCTTGGGAGCATCTTCGCCAGCATAACCAGCTTTGCAAGTGTGAGAACCTAAATCTATCACTATCGCCGATACTTCATCTGTGCATGTTAATTATTATGTATAGTTACTAAATCGTCAAAGTAACAAAACACGCGCGCGCGCGCACACACAAAATGCTAAATGAGGCTCAATTTTCTTCCTTCTCACCTCCTCCATACATGGCTGCAACTCAGAGTGAAAGCGAGCGATACTGGCGGGAACAGTTGGGAAATGTGGTCGCCAGTCACGGATCAGATGAAGAGACGCCGACAGTGCTGTCGGCGGCGGAGGAGGAAAGAGTTTTCTTTGATTGTGATTTGGGCTTTTTAGGTTTCGAGGGTTTCCAACTTTCGTTTTCTAATTAAGATTTCTTTTTGGGCCCTTTTACAGATTTAGGATCTATAACACTTCCATGTATTTTGTAAATAAACAAAATAAATGCAAGTCCTTCTCACTATTCATAAATATACTAAATATTAAAAATCAAATGAAAAATAAATTGTTGAGATAAATATTTTGGTATAATTTTTGGACTTATTTAAACAGTATAAAAATTCAAAATCTTCAACTTGAAAAATGTGTTTAAAATATTTTTTAAGTATTTTTTACTTGTACAAATATTTCTAATATTTTTCGAGTGAAAATTATCAGGGTATTTTGGATATAAACCTTGTGTGAAAAAACGAGTTAGTGAATTTGTAAAAAGTTTTTTATGGATAGCTTATATAATGGAGGTAGACTTAATGTAGATAGCTAAGGTAGTCGAACCTAACATAAATAAATATTGCAAATCAAATGGGAAAAAACAAAATTGAAAGATATTTTCAATTCAATTCTCTTGCATATAAATATATAGGTTTTTATCATTTAGTATAATATATTTATTTTATGGAATCAATAAAAATAATTGTTCCATATAATTAAAATATATAAAACAATTCAGATTATCATAAAAATAATTATGCAAATCTTAATTTTCTGAGTTAATTAGGATTCTCACTCTAAATTAGTCCCAAAATTTGTGAATGTTCCACTTTCATCCTAAACTATGGCTGTCAATCTAAATTGATCCCAAATTTTTGAACATTTTGATTTCACCCCAAATTATTGTTTAAGTCGCATCATATTTTTACATATACACATCAATTTTTACATGACAATTAATAATTTTTATAATGTTTTATTACCATGGGATATGATTAGCATATATTAATAATTTAGGATGAAATTAGAACTCTCAAATGTTTGGGATCAATTTAGGACGAGAGCCATAGTTTGAGAATAAAGTTGGAATGTTCAAAAGTTTGGAGCCAATCTAGAATGAAGGTCTTAGTTTGATGATGAAATTGAAACATTTAAAAGTTGAGATACCAATCTCTAATAAATGAAACATTTAAAAGTTAAGAGACCAATCTAGAATGAAAGTCATAGTTCGGAGGCATGTGGTGCAAATAACTCTAATTGTTTTTTTTTATATCAAAGTGGGGGTAAAGTACACAAGTTAAACTAAGCAAAATATTATTTTTGTCACTAAGGTTTTAAAAATTACAAAATCGTTATTAAACTTATCGAATTATTATAAAATGGTCATTGAATAATTTCTTTTCATGCTAGGTAGTATATGATTAGCTATCTATAAAATCCAAATAAAGCACCATACAACTAGGAGCAGCTGCAGATATTTCTACTTTAGGCTACAGACATGTTTCGGTGGGGCCGGCAGCGAAAGATCTAGAAATTCAAGAATGAGTTAAATTTTTTTCTTCAAATGGGTATACAAATTTTCTTTACTTTTACACATTAACTTAAATTTTTTAAGGAAGAAATTAACACTAAATTAAACTTGGTTTCTAAAAAATGGGAACCCAGTTGCTCTCCTAGAGAGCCACGGTGCATCCGCTCCGGGGGGAACTGTCTGAAACCAGCTATTTTGCCTGCCTTCCACTATGGAGGATATCTGAGAATTTTATCATATCATAGCCACTATTATACAGAAATTGTTTCAGAAAACAAACTGAATCCCAGGCTGTCTAACAATGGTTTCTAGATTGTAAGCTTCAAAGTCTGTTGAATAGAATATTGACAGACTAAGCCCGAAGGATGAGGACTATCAATCCAAAGCTACAAGCTTGGAACAGGGAGAAAGAATAAGTGACAGCCTAAAGGACATTAATAAACTAGCTGAGGAGCATGAACACCGGGTAATGGACAGTAACTAGGAAAGAAATTATTGTGTGCATGCGCATGCGAGATAAAGGTAAGCTTTTTAGTTGTCTTTACACGATCTGCATCATGAATCATGTTAACTAGAAAAGTAAAAGAATATAGTACCCTATTTTTGTTTTGTTCATCACATGAAGTCACATGTAAAGAAACTAGGAAGATCAAGAGAATGATGACTCAAAATAGAATGGTGCAATTTCTGCAGATACTTTCACTGCACAAAGAAAAATAAATTGAGGCCAAAAGTAGTAATGGAAAGAACCAAAAATGCAAACAAACAATGAATAGCACGAATATCACAAGACAAGATGCTTGTGAACTTCTCAAAGAGACTCTACTATTCTGATGTTTTCTTACAATGACATGGTACTGTGAATAAACTTTAATCTTAGCACTAAATCTACAGCAAAACATGACTTGCAGAAAAAATAAGTTAATATCGAATATGTTGCGGATACAGAAAAGGAAAAAAAAAAGTAGAGATCCAATAGTCCTATCTATCCGACAGTAAAAGTAAGAATACTGCAAAAATGTTGAAAGAGAATTGGGCCATTATTTCTCTTTCTTCCTCAGATCTCTAGGGCCTAGGCAATAGGCAAGCGCTGGAGTTACTTGTTTTGGTTGGGATTCGAAGCACTTGGTGGTGCATTTCTTAGACTTGTCTCCAATGGATCTTGAATGGCTTCACTCAACTTGTCTAGATTTGCAGAAATAGAAGCAAAAGAACCTAACAATCTCCTCGGTTGATTTCTAACTCTTGGATGAGTGTTTCTCCAACAGTGGAGGGACAACGGAGAACAGATGAGTAAATTAAAGAGTATCAAGGCAACGACAACAAACAGAGCTCTATGAATGAATTTCATATTGATCTTCTGTTGGAGAAGAAATCTAATAGAGATGACTTTGGAGCTAAGACATTGAGAGATATCTTCAGGAAAGGTGACAGTGCATGTCTTACATGCTTCTGCTAAAGTCTTAATATGAGTGCAATATATATAAATGTTACTAGACAATTACTCCACAACTACTAAAAACACTGTTTGAAAATGAATATTCCTATCTTGACTAGGTATCATGTGTTAAACTAGGGCTATGGCATTTTTAAGTTAACTGGTTTTGATCACGAGATCTCATGTATATCCGAATTCCGATAAGGTTCTAAAATAATGGAGCAACGATACTCATAGGCACAATTTATTTGCAGTAATAACCAAACATCAGTATAGGTTAGAGAAAACTAATGACAGCAAAGTAGGCCAGTAAGTCCAATAAAACAATCATAAAGTACGTGATGGGATTTCGAGTAATAATGTAATCAGAATATCTTCTTGATCAGATTTATTCTTATTCATTTTCTTTGTTATTTAATGAGCTGGGAACTTGGAAGCAGCAATCATGTGACACTGATTTGAAAAGTATTTTTCTGTCTTTCCTGCAATCCTCAAATATTAGATAACATGTCTCATGTGACCCATCACATGAGACCAAAATATTGCATCATTTGTCTGTCCTAACCTGTGTAACAAAAACAGCTAAAGTTAGCTGGGTAATCCTACTTTCTGCAGAACAATCACTCATGATCTTTCTAGGAAAATACCTTCCAGTTGAGTCTTTTGAACTTCATTGTAGTTATAGCAGAGACTTCTCCTTTCTATCATAATCTCCTTTATGGTACCAAAATCACTTGAGAGCAGTTTTTTTTGGAGAAATAAGATTTTTCCAGGGTGAAACAGCCTGGATTAGAAGGTGGAGATACTTATTTTTTACTTAACAATCCTAATACGGTTTCCGGAAATTCTCGGTTTCGATCCATGCATAAGGTTTTAAACTGCCCTAGAATGCATTCAGAAATGGACTGGTAACACCAAAGAAAAATGATTGATCCAAACCAAACGCTTAGGTAAAGAAAATTCACTCTTTCAGCAGACCTTTCCATCCACTTTATGAAAATAAAAATGTTGTGAGGTATTAAAGATGTCAACCACTTTATACCTGGATGGGAGGATAGCGTAGAGTGCATACATCATTCAACTTTGAAAATATCTTCTACCCATTCTGAGTCCAACATCGATGAGGGTCTCTGAATTGAATTCACCTTTCAGTCACATGATGAAATCAGCGAATTTGATTATTTCTCTTCCATGAATGATTTAAAACAAAGTTTCATAGTCAAATCATTTGACACAATATTAGTTGCAATTTACTCTATTTCTTCATGATCAGACAATATTGAAGGATTCTCCTTCCATACAACAGTATTATAACCAAAAAGTCTTGCAAAACAAGAAATCAACTGCTCGTGAATGACTTCTTCAGTAGGAAGCGCAGTAGATGTCTCTCTTCTCAAAGATGTAACTTCTTTATCTGTAATTCCACAAGGCACGATATGTTTAAAATACTTTAAATTGGGATCAATGTTGAATGCTAGCCCATGAGAGGTTATTCCATGTGATATCCGGACACCAATTGCACCAATCTTTCTTTCTCCAACCCAAACTCCTGTCTCACCCTTCTGGCCAGCACAAGCTTTTACACCATACAAGGATGATAAGTCAATCATAGTCAACTCAAGTTTCTCCACATAATTCCTGGCACCAAGCCCAATTTCACGAAGTGAAATAATAGGATATAGAATGGCTTGATGGGGACCATGAAATGTAATGTCTCCTCCCCTTTGCGTATAATGAAGCTCAGCTCCTATATTTTTCAATTCAGACACAGGTATTAGCAGATTGTGATCAGTTCTCCGTTTTCCAAGCGTATATGTTGGTGGATGTTGCAGGGACAAGAGAGTGTCAGGAATCCTGCATAATTTTCTATCAGATACCAGCTTCTCCTGCAGCTTAAGCGCATCCAAGTAATTGACAAAGCCCATTTTCCACACCTCGAGTTTAAGTGGACCTCTCATCCCTGTAGAATACAACATCAATGAGAACATTTCCTTGATTTACTATTTCAAGTTTCAACTATTATGACATCAACTATCCAGTACAGCATAAACCTGCTACTACTCGAAGCATCTGATACCAAAAGGGATTGCAAAGCCAATTCTTTACATATAATGTTTAAGTTATTGTTAATTCCCAAAAGAGCTTAGCCTTACAAGGATTTAGCCGATTTGCACTTAAACTCAGCCCAATCTTTTACTAAAACGATTGAGCCGATCCTACTGTCTATATATTTTGGTTAGATATATTTTTAACCAGACATACAATATCTTAAATACAAAAATAAAAGACTAAAAAAACTCAAATTCTAGACAACAACATGAGCATTGCAAACTTGAAATGATAATAGTCAAGAAATTTTTTTTACAAACTCGGTGTTTTCCAACCACAACTACGTAAAGATTTGAACTTTTTTTCTCTCAAAGTTCTACTTTCTTAAACAATGTAAAGTTGAGGGTTAACAGAATATAGAATCTATAGATATGCCAAGTTTCCAATTAAATTTGTAAGCTCGGTCATTATCATGTAAAAGTGATAAGAGTCTGACCTAGAAAGAGGATTAGCACAAGCAGAGAAGGGATTACCGAACTTAATATTGCAATCATAAAAGATTACTGATGAAGTGGAGATTTGGGAGGTAAAGTCTAAGTTTTTTGTACACAACTGCAGCAACCAAAACATTGGGAAACTTATGAGGTTGGAAATGAAGCATTGAACAAAATCTTGCAATTTTCACAGGCAAAGGAACATAAACCCATTCAAAAGAAACCAATATATGCCCAGAAATTCAGGCTAAATTTACTTTACAACTCAAAGAAGCATTTCGTCATACACCTGGATACGAGTTAAAGGAAAACTAGAAATGGGTATTGAGATTTGGACACGGAAGATAATACCAACAGTTTTACCATAAGAGCCAAATTTCCACATCTTATCTTGATATTTTAATGAAATAACTGGAAAAAAAAAAAGCTAAGATGAAGAAATCAGATGAAAAACAGTAAAAAATAGCTTCTTACTTTTTAGATTTGCAAAGGGAAGTCAGGTATCAGAACTCGCTTCCTCTTTTCCCTCTCTTAATTCTCCCGGGCAAACGAAAGTTGATGGTGTACTAAATACTAATAGTGTTAAAAATATGAAGGTTTATAGTTCTATTAAGGCATAATCTAAAAAAAAATCTCTAATATTTGGTTAAATAATTATTTTTATTTTTATTTATTTTTAAATAATTTAACTCTTACTATTTTATTTTAGGTCAAAGACTTATTTGTCTCAATATTTTCTTTTGGGAAAAAAATCAGATAATTAATTTGAAAAAATACCCCCATTTAGCACACATAAGTTGAACTCGCGTTTTGCAAAACGTGGATTCAGTATACGCGTTTAACGAAATGCGTATTCAGTTCGATGTGGCATGTCTTACCTGGTAACTTAATTTTAAATTGGTGTAAAATGAATCCGCGTTTGGTAGAACGCGAATTCAACGAGACGATTGTATTTATCGCAGTCAAACGAAACGATTGAAAATTAATTACCGCGTTGAAATAACAGAGAAATTCGCGTTATACGAGACACATATTTTGCAAATTCAGTCTGACACAAAGGCAAATTTGCGTTCTACAAAACGCGGATATCTGATAAATCGTGTCTGACACAACGCGAATTCAAGTAATTACACATTTGAACCAACGCGGGTTCATGTATAAATAACCCCACCCCATACCTCATAAATAACACCAAAACAAAAACAAAATATTGTCTCTGAACCTCTTATGTAATATTTCAGATTCGCGATAATGGAGGGCTCGCTAATACGGTTGGATCGTAAATGCGTCTTTGATTTTTGGCGAAAAATGTAAGCTTTATTTATTTATTTATTTTAAATTTAATTTTTCATATTTGGTTTAGTTTAATTTTTAAAAAAATACGGTAGTTTAAAATTGAAATTAATGTGTGGATGTTTATTTTTTTAGAATGGGATGGAACGTCGTCTCGAAGTCTTTATCACTCGGATGACGAATGGACCAGACACACATGTAAAAGAGTATATTGCGATGGCTGGATTTTTGCATGTATCCAAAATTATTGGCGGTGCAAAATTGGATGTTGATTTGATTAACGCCCTTGTAAAAATATGGAGGCCGGAGACACACACATTCCACTTTCCGTGCGGTGAGGCGACGATAATCTTGGAGGACGTGTCGCATATTCTGGGTCTGCCGGTACACGAAGAGGCTATTACCGGTCACAGTAGTGGTGACTGGCGTGGGCTCTATTTTGAGTTGTTAGGGGCCGTGCCAGATCGGATGGATGGTGGCGATGTGTTTCTTTGGTGGCTGCGGGAAAATTATAGTCATTTACTAGAGGGCGCGGACGATGATATGAGGATGGTAAAGATTTTTTTCTGCATATTAATGAAAAAATATTCAAAATTTTTAATATATATTTTTTCTATTGTAGGCATATGCTCACGCACATATTTAGCAAATAATTGGCGGGATATTGGTGCCGGACAAATCTCGCAACAAAGTACACATGTTGTGGTTACGACATTTGCAGGATTTTGATGAAGCCGGTAAAATGAGTTGGGGATTTGCGGTACTGGCATTTCTGTTTAGAGAGTTGTGCAAGACCACAAATCCCGAGAAGAACGACATTGGAGGTTGTATTCTTTTGTTGCAGTCTTAGGCGTGGTTCAGAATGTTATTTTTACGTCCTGAATTGAGTGTGCCGAGTCCTTACATTTTTCCACTATGCCGGAGATAAGGAAAAAAATAATTTTTGAAAAAAAACTAATAATTTTTTGGTAGGCATTTTTTAATATTAAAATTATGTTGGTTGTTTTGTAGGTGGAGCGGTGATTTAAGCCATATTGGTCTGGCGAAAGGTCTGAAGGCTATCAGGCAGAACATTGAAAATGAATATGGGAATAAGGTAAATATTTAGAGTTTGAATTTAATATTGAATTTGATGTAAATATTTAAAATAAAGTTTCTCAATTTAACTTATAATTGTAAATTGTATTGTTTTTGTGGACACCATACGCGGATTCGAGTATCAACGAATGCCTCAATTTATCCTCAGAATACCAGATGCAACATAAAAATATTAAATTCAAACCAACAACATAAGGCGTTGTTAAATTCAAATACAATGTAGTATATGTTTATACTTTTTTAACCCGTTGGTAAGATACACACCTTGCAAATAAAGTTGTTCGAACTCGGGTCTCTTAGAATGAACATTATCATATTTTCTACTAAGATCACTCGTTAGACTCTTGTTAATTTTTTGTTAATGATGGTTATATATGTAGGGGTTGTGATTGGTAAGTAATAATATTCAAAGTATAACCAAAAGAAAAACAATGTTGCTTCATTAACTCAGAGCCTAATCAACAATACACTATAGTACTTTGCTTTTATATCTAACTCAGCCTGGTGATGATCGAGTGTTTTCTCATTAACTCAGCCTAATCAACAATATACAATATGGTACTTTGCTTTTATATCTAACTACCATATAAGTGTCTTAGTTAACTGTGTAACAGGTTTGGTTAACTGCTCGACAACCCTATTCCATGCACATGCACACGGCTCTAATAATCCAAAAACCAGCGTGAAATTCACTTGTTAGACTTATGTTCATCGGTTGATTATGATCTGTACTCCGAAAAGGTTAACACTTCTCTCCTTTACATTGCCACCGCCACCCGATTCCGATCCATCCACTGCTTCATCTTCATTCAACTCACTACTAGTCTTACCATAGTTCTTCTCTCCCAAGTTCAGCTCCAAATCAGCCTCCGAATTATGTTCACGACGATCCTCATCACCATCGGTCGATGCTTCCATTGTATTAATCCCCTCCTTGTCGCCCTCGTCGATGCAGCCATTGTAACTCACATCAATGAGGAAATTTCTACCATTTCGATCCCCACCGGGGGACTCACATGTGTAAAATGTCACAGTATCTTTCTCACTGAGTTTCTTCTCCTTCACGAATCGGCTCCAACCCCTTGTGAACACAAAGCTCTGGCTACTCCTCCAATAGCAGTAACGGAATTTCCATGTTACCATTAACTTGTCGTAGAAGACGAGCTCGACGTCTTCGACCCCACCGACCGAGCTTTGTTGATCAGTCTTGCAAATTTGAGGGAAGTGTTTAACCGCATATTTTTTAGGGATCACGAGCCGGTTAAGCTTGCCAACGTCGGTTGGCGTTAATTCTTTTTGAAAAAGTTGCATGCATGAAAATTGTGTGTTACCATGCACCAGCTTTTTGTTAAGATTGGTGGTTGATTTCTCATCCTTTTCAGACAAAATCTTGACGAAATCTTCCAACTTGGCTTGATACAAACCGTCTCTGATCATGTTCAGTACATCTTCGGTCGAATAGAGGCTTTGAAAGTCCGGTTCTCGGATGTTGAGATCGGTCCACGGGGCGCTGTCATAAGCCATGTCAGCTTCTCTCTCGGACTTGAAAGTCCCGAGCCACATCCGTTGATTGTTGGTGTATATCTGTGCACCCCAATGCCCGTTTGGCTGCTGGACGACACCTTTAAACCTAGCAAACGACCAATCGTGATCGTGCCGGGCACGTTTGCTGGGGCGAAGCTCATAGTTGCTGTAGCCTGAATCCGAGGTCTCCGCTGCTAAAACAGACAATTTAGTGTTGAAAACGATGCTCGAATCATCTTCCACCATTGGAGAACAAAAAATCTATGCAGGCAAGAGGTGATCAAGGTGGGGTTCAATAAAAAATTTAAGAAAATTGAAATGGATAGATTCAAAAGAATGCAGTAGAGATTTGAGGGAGAAAATGTTGGCAATGTGAAAGATGATTTGGGTTACCAACAATTTAAAAAGTAGAAAGCAGATGATTAAGTTAAAACCAAATAATTAACTTAAAATCCCAGGTAGATATGTTTTTTTTTCAGTGAAAACAATAGGTTGTTTGATATTGACACAGGATAATTAAGTTGAAACCATTTCTGTGAGTTTTGATTCTTAATTTAGGCATACAAAGTTCGTTCAACTTAAATTATATACATGTCTGTTTCCATGGTTTTTATAACAAAGGAAACGACATCCTATCTTTTGTAATAGTTTCTTTTGTGGTTATTTACTTCAATGCTGATCAATGCAGCAGGTACCCTTTGTAGAACGCAATTATGCTTACAAAACAAACAATATTTTAGAAAAAAAAAAGGAGACATTTTTCATTGATATTTGATAAACATTACCCAAAAGGTTGGAGTAGTTATTTAGGGTTCAGCTTCTAGGTTTTGGACGTCTCATGTTGCTGAGATATTGGAGCTCGGAAATTCAAATTACTGAAAGATACTAACCTAATTTGAAGCTTCGAAGACTTCGAATTGGTAAAATCAAGGAGAATAACAGGAAGCAGATTGAAAACCAGAAATTACAGAAAAATCTATACGGATAAAGAATGAGTGAAAAAATTTACAGAAAATTTACAGAAAAAATTTACACAAAAAGTCTTCAAATAGTGTTAGTGAAAAAAATATAATTTTTTTTTTATAAAAGATTTAAATTTAAACAATTTATTCTTAAAATATGTGTTATCAAAAAGCTCGTAACGAATGCCTCAATCCAAAATTGATGTCTTTCCCATGAGTTATCAAGTAACTGCACGAATAAGAAAGCTCACAACTAAAATTAGGCTTAAATATACATTTAGTATTATAAATGCTTAAAATTAAATTAAAAAAACTTAATTTGACTTAACTCGAATTTCATAAACTCGACTAGACTTGAAATTAAAAAAAATGAGTTATAAAATAGGAATCGTCAATTCGATTAACTCATTTTTTTACTCGACTAGATTGCATTTTCACCCTAATTAATTTTTTAAGTAAAATTAGAAATTCAAATCATGAATTATAAAATAAGTTGAAAGAATCACCCCATAATAACCTCTCCGATAATGCTTCATATATATTCAAAATTGTCGTATAACTAAGAAATTTAATTTTTATTAGAATATTTTGTTAATAAATTAATTTGAGCATATATAAAAGTTAATTTAAAAAATATCCTAAACATTTATTTTTCATTAATATAAAAATTTAATAAATTTATTTAATATAAACAAAAATTACTTTAAAATTATATTGATTTTATTTAATTTATAATATGTATGCTTTTTTAATAAATAGTATTTAAAACAAATATAAAATTAACGAAAGGAAACATACTCATATAGTCGGAATAAAAATTATCTATCTTTTTTTGTGCTTCTATTTATGTTCTACATTAAGAAAATAGGTTTAGCGTTTATAGTTAAGGTTTAAGGTTGTGATTTATGAAATCAAGGGTAGAATGTATTTTTTAGAGTTTAAGATTTAAAATTTAGAGTTAAAACTTAAAAATTAATTTTTTTAATGTTCGAACATAGAAAAGGGCACCAAAATGAGGCAGAAAATTTTTGTTCCATATAGTCATATTATAATTAATGAAAATATAATAACAAAAAATTACAATAAAACTATTCTATATACTTATTTTGGAAAGTAGGTGAGGATTTAATCCGGATTCTAGCGTACAAAACAAAATTTCGTTTCCGTACACGTTTATTTATTTAGAGCAAGGGTTCTCAATTCTCCTCTGGAAATTGAATTGCTGGTCTATTTTTTAGTGTACCTATTTATATTTTAATATTAAAAAATTAAATTGTATACTTTAATTTTTTTAATATTAAACCATAAATTTTAAAAACTAAACCTTATATTTTAGATCTTAAATTCTAATCTTAAACTCTAATTTTTAATATTAGACGTAGATAGGAACACGAGAAAAGGCAGACGATTATTAGTTAATATCAGCCATAATTCTCCTCCGCATGCATCACATTTTCACTCATCCATATAAGATGAGGAGACTCCATGAGATCCACCAGGCAACGGCCATGGCATCTGTAAATGTACTTTGCATGAACCCCAGAGACAGAAATATTAGCTACGCCCATCATTCCTCTCTACAAGTCTCTTCCACTCTTCCTTGCATATAATCTCTGCAAATTTTCTTATCTCTATATGTCTATTCAACAAATATGTTAACATTTTGTTTCTTCTTCTTTTTCTTTCCACAGAAAAACGTACTATTGAAGACAAGGCCGATCCTACAGGATACCATCGAAGATATGCTGACCAAGATTTTACCGGTTACTTGCATTAAGGTGGCGGACTTGGGCTGTGCTTCGGGTCCCAACGCCTTCTTCCCAACATATGAAATCATGGATACCATCACCAGGGTTTGCCAACAATCACATTGGGAATCACCTGAGCTTCAAGTGTTTCTAAATGATCTTCCCCATAATGATTTCAACACAGTATTCAGATCAGTTCCTAGTTTCAATGCAAGGCTGAAGAAGGATGAGGGAGACCTGAGGCGGCCTTGTCTTATAGCTGGAGTGCCGGGTTCCTTTTACGAAAGACTTTTTCCAAGCAGGAGCATGCACTTTATACACTCTTCTTATAGTCTTCATTGGCTCTCAAAGGTTATCATTCTCTTCTTATATTATTGCATACCGACATAGGTACAACTATATTCATATGATTGTGAATGATTTTTAGGTCCCCAGAAGAGTTGAAAACAACAAGGGCAATATATACATGTCGAAGTCAAGCTGTGCTGATGTATTCCAAGCTTACTCAGAACAGTTTCAAATGGATTTCTCGAAATTCTTATGTTTACGTTCGGAAGAAATGATGGGTGGAGGAAGAATGCTTCATAGCTTAATTGGTAGAAACAAGCAAAGATTGTCGTTCTCTGTGGGATCTTTTAACCAAATCACTCTTTGACTTGGTGGCCAAGTGGATATAAATATGGTTAATGCTAACAAATAGTATACCATTTGTACTCATTTCTTGAGAACGATTTGTTTGATTGGCAGGGCCTAGTGCAGGAATCTGACGTGGATTCATTCAATCTGCCTTTTTATACCCCTTGCAAAGAAGAATTGAAAAACAAGGGTTGTTTAATCTTGATCAGATGGAAGTTTTTGAAGAGAATGATTACAACACAAAATTTGTATTTGAAAAGAAAAAAAGCGGACAAAATGTTGTGAAAACTATAAGAGCAGTTACTGAATCTATGCTTGCCGGTCATTTTGGAGATACCATAATTGATGATTTGTTCACCAGTTATGCACAACATGTGGGTGAGCATTTGTCTGGCGAAAAGACCAAATTTATTAATGTTGGTCACCATCAAATAATTGATTGTATGAGTTCAAGTGGAATAAATTAAGTTTATCCAACTTACCAAATTAATTTATTCCATTCTTGTTGTAGTCGCCCCACTAAATTAAGGGTTTTTTTTTAAACATTTTTAAGGGTTAAAGTATATTAGAAGTCCCTCTATTATATTTAAAAGTTCATTTTAGACCTTTTACTATAAAAATGAATATTTTAGTCATTGTACTCTGCTTAAAAGTTTATTTTAGTCCTTCTACTATACTTAAAAATTCATTTTAGTCCATGTGCTATAGAAAGGAACATTTTAGTCCTCGTACGTTTGAAAAGTTAACATTTCTTCTACTATAAAAATAAACATTTTAGTCCATGTATGTTTGAAAAGTTAACATTTTGGTCAAAAACACTAAAGTTATTGATAGTGGGCTTAAATATTTTGGTTTAAACATCTTTTAAGTCCTTATCAGTTTTGAAATTATGCAAATTGATCCCTCTTTAAAAAAAGAAAATTTATTCGAAGTATATATTAATAAAAATAACAATATATTTTTTTAAAATAGATGATTTATTAATAAATGACAATGCGGTGTACATTTTTCTTTTCATTGAAGTTAAGTACGTGAACAAATAAATTATTTACTTTATTAATAAATGAATTAAAAGTGTACACATCTAACTATAAAAACATATAATTTTTCCTTTACATCGATATTAAATAAAGTGTATTAAATAAATTGAAAAATTATATATATTAACATTTATTAATATTAAAGTTTACATTTTGAAAGTGAATAAATAATAACGTTGTACGATGGTGTTGATCTTTTTCGTCAGTACATAGCACATGTTCAACTATGATTGAATAATTTTTTTTAAATAAAATAAACAAAAAATGTTATATAAATTTATAATATTTTTTATCAAAATATAATTTTATAATATATTTTCATAATTTTAAAAATTTTAATGAAATAAAAATAAAAATGAAACATATTAGATATATTTTTTATATATAGAAATGGACAATGAAAATGTTCAAGGATTGCCCCATACTAATCTAATCTACAATAATGAACTAAAATACTAATATTTTTCAAAGCTTGAACAAAATATTAAATTCAAAAGAAATTATAGTATAGACGTATGGAATAAATATAAAAATTGCCCATGAAGTTTGATTTTGTATAAATATATATATGAAATTTTTATTGAATTCAATTTTAACAATTTATTAAAGTCGTTATTGACATAAAATCATTTTATATTTACATATTATAGACACAAATAAATACATTCATTCAATATGAAAATAAATTGATGTACTTATTTCTTAAAATGTGTATAATTAAATAAATTAAAATTTTATGTATATAATTAAATTAAAATTAAAAATTTATATATAATTACACAAAATTAAAATTTATACATCACATAAATATTAGTTAATTTACACATAGTATATAAAAATAGGTAAATATTTATAATGTACTGTCATTTTCGTCACATGGTTGCCATTTATTTTATATCCCAAAAGACATAAAATTCGACTGAATCCATCGAAATTTTAATACCACCGGCTATCTAAATAATACAAGGTCTCGATTATGCTAAATGATACTTAATAATATGTTTTGTTTCTATTTTAGTATCTCGTCATTAAAAGATTAACGACATACTGGTTAATAGAGAAAAAATTATGTGTAGCATGTTATCACGTTATTTTTTCTCTCATAATTAGCGTACCACGTCGACTGAAATCATAAAAAAAGCACATGAGGCATGCTGATTAGGAGAGAGAAAATGGCATGACAACATGTCACGTGTGATTTTCTCTCTTCTAGTCAGTTTGTCACGTGTAGGGGTGGCAGACGGGTACAGTTCCGTGGATTTCGCATTGCACCCGCCCTATGTGGTGCAAGGATGGGTATGAGTTTGGTGGGTAGTGAGCAGGTGTGGGTGTAAAAAGTCATACCCGCCGTGGGTAGTGACCGGGTGGGTAGGTGATGGATTTGAGGCCTTACCCGCACCGTATCTGCCCACATCCTCCCGCCCACTAACTACCCACCATATGAATTTTGGACCATTATGAATTTAGGAATAAGTTCACAGACTATTCTGTAAACTCTAAGATTTTAAAGGATGAGCCTTATAATTTAACCAAATATGCTTTAGTTAAGTTAAGTAAAATTTATGCCGGTGTAAATATATTTTTTGTTCATAGTTAGTTAGTTAGCTGTAATTAAGTATAATTTATATCGTTGTAAATGTGCTTTTAGTTAAGTTAGTTATAGTTAGTTGGTTAGATGTAATTAAATTTATACTGATGTAAATGTATTACATATAAGCACTTTATCAATCAATAAAGTATGTGAAATTTCACTCTTCTTTACAAAATTCTATGGTTTGTTTTTACATAATTCGATATTAGTGGATGTTCGTCAGACGGGTATGAACGGGTACAGGCGGGTACGGGGTGGGTAATGGGTATCCAATTAAGTAGTGAGTGTGGGGTGAATTTAAGAATGTACCCGTGTGGGCGTGTGTGGATTTGAAAATTATACCCGCCGTGGGTGGTGGGTAGGTAGTGGATATGAAAAATTTAGATGGGTATGGATATGGGGGAGGGGATATCCGCACCCACCCCGCCCGTTTTTCATCCCTAGTTACTTGTGCTTTTCTCTCTCATAGTTAGCATGCTGTTAATTTTTTAACGGAAGAGTACCAAAATAAAAATAAAATGTAAAATTAGGTACCATTTTACTAAAAAAATAAGTGGGGTGCTAAAACAAAAAACGTGAGAATAGATTATGTACTAAATATGTAGTTATCCCACCTTAAAATCCTAATCTTAAACTTTAAAAATACACGCTTGTAAAAAAGTATGTTTCTCAATTTCACAATCAGTAGATTAAATTATAGGTAATTATTATATGTACAAACGTTTGTATAAATTTTGTTTTCACAAACGTCTTAATTTTAAAGTTTAGAGATTTTATTTAAGGTTCCGTGTTTAGGGGTTTAAGTGTATGTGCATTGAATTTAGGGGTGCGGTTAAAATTTAGGGTATATAAGTTAATACATAAATCTCTAACCATATTACCCTAAACTTAAATCTTAACCTCTAAATCATAAATTTTAACCCCAAACCCTAACTTCTAAACTCATATACTTAAACTTCTAAACACTAAACCGTAAATTAAATCCCTAAACTTTAAAATTAAAACGCTTATAAAAATTTTGGTTTCTCTAGCTAGTATTCGGGATGCTTCCCCTTAAATTATTAAATTTTAAATCTTTTAGTGATAGTTAAAAAAAGTCTGTTCTTGTCCCCAAGTGTATTGAATGTTAAAAGAGATTTTCTCTTCAAAGTTCAAACGAATGGAAAACCAGAAGGCAGATATTTTCCCCCGCCATCCATAATAATTGAGGGAAAAAGGTAAGGTGATTAAGAATACCATAAAAGGGTTTAACTACGAGATGCTAGCAAATATTCTACAAACAAATACGAATTTGGGCGGTAGTATTATGATGGTGTCTGATTCGAATTTTGGAAACTAATCAAATCTCTCTCTTTTCTTTTTAATGGTAGAACGTGGGGAGCTCTGATCGAATTCGGGTTTTAGGGCTGAAGTTGGATCCGGAGGAAAAATGGAGGGTGAATCGAATTCTGGTATACGGTCGGCGTTGCTGACGAAGAGTGAAAGCGGCAAACGTGGGCGGTTCAGTCGGCGTAACTCGGTGAACTCACTGAGGAATGACTTTATGTTGAGGTTGCCGGACAAGGTTCGTGGCGGTCTTGACTCTGAATCCCCTTACGACATTGATGACTCCAAAACCAAAGGCTTAAGTTCAGGTTTTTTCTTTTCTCAGTTTTCATGTTTGGTTTCCGAGAAAAAAAAATTGGCTGGAAAATAGGCATTCGATTGTGTTTTTTCTTTGATTAGGTGTAAAGGAATACTACAAAACGCAATTCGAGACATTGAAGGCCTTTGAAGAAGTCGATGCTATCAATCTGTCCGAAACCGCTGACGGCGAAGATGAAGAGCAGGTCCAACATGAGAGAGCCATGAGGATTTCCAATTATGCAAATGTCGTCTTGCTAGCATTTAAGGTATTTTCTTTTCTGCTATATCACTGTGTTTGAATTGGTAAAATAACAATTTCCAGTGTTTGTGCAGCTCTATGCTACCATAAGGAGTGGTTCCATAGCCATTGCAGCATCGACATTAGATTCTTTACTCGATCTCATGGCGGGCGGCATACTTTGGTTCACTCACTTGTCAATGAAATCCACAAACATCTACAAGTATCCAATTGGAAAACTAAGGATACAGCCGGTAGGCATAGTCGTCTTTGCTGCAGTGATGGCTACACTAGGTTCGTCCCTCGTTTCGTCGCTAACTTAGGGCTAGTTTAGTATTGTTGTTGCAGTTAAAAAAACATGATTCAAAGTGCTTTTGAAAACACCTAGCAGCAGCTGACTTCTTGGTTTGGTTCCAAAAGCACTTTCGAAAGCGAAAGCCCTTTGTTTAGTGTTGCTTTTACTGTCATAAAATGCTTTTGAACCCTCAAAAGCAATGCTAAACACAACTTTAGTTTTTGTTAATGTACTCTTTTACACTATCCATATGCTCCCTAGACTTTTCCTCTGTACATAATGATATAAATATATATATATATGTATGTATGTCTTAAGGAACAATTTTGTGGACCGTTTATGTCAACGAATCTCTTATAACTTCACATACACATACAGGCTTTCAAGTGTTTGTCCAGGCTGTTGAACAGTTAGTAGCAAATGAACCTTCAGAAAAAATGTCAGTAGGGAAATTGATATGGTTATACACCATCATGTTGACTGCTACAGTTGTAAAACTGGCCCTCTGGCTTTACTGCAGAAGCTCGTCCAACAAGATCGTCCGGGCTTATGCAAAGGTTTCTGCTGATTTTTTTAGGATTCTCTTTATTTTTCACTTTGCTTTTGATTGACAGCTTGTATAACGCCTTCTAATGTCGATTCCCAGGATCACTATTTTGACGTGGTGACAAATGTAGTAGGATTACTTGCAGCTGTTCTCGGTGATAAATTTTATTGGTGGATTGATCCTGCTGGTGCTGTTGGCCTCGCGATTTACACTATAACAAATTGGTCGGGAACCGTTATGGAAAATGCAGGTAAGCTAAGGATTCCTCTTATATGATCATTTGAAGTTATCCTGTTATTCACGCATACCGCAAACTGAATGCGAGGTTGTCTTGATGCAGTTTCTCTAGTAGGACAAGCAGCTCCTCCTGAGTTTCTACAAAAACTGACATATCTTGTCATCAGACATCCTAAAGTCAAGCGTGTCGACACGGTCCGAGCTTACACGTTCGGCGTTCTTTACTTCGTTGAGGTTAGTTTCATACGATTCATCCTGTCACATGCAGTCATACAAAATTTGTGGATATGAAACCCCGGTGATGTATTTATACAGGTGGACATCGAACTACCTGAAGATTTGCCATTGAAAGAAGCACACCACATAGGAGAGTCGTTGCAGATAAAGATCGAGAAACTCGAAGAAGTTGAGCGTGCATTTGTTCATCTCGACTTTGAATGTGAGCACAAACCAGAGCACTCTGTTCTCAGCAGGCTACCCAACACCAAAGACTAAAAATTAGCAGCATGAGGTTGGTGTCCTCTGCAACTATAAACAGCATTGGCTTGGGGAATTTGTTTAGCCTTTCTGAGATTAATCAAAACATGTTGTAATGTAAAACCTGTAGGGACTATGAAAGACTAAAATATTTAAACGTTTTTCCTCTTTAATTCAACTATAATATCAAGATAAATCCAATAAGTGGTTCAGTAGAAAAAGATTCGGGCTCAAACGGTTTTGTCTAATGCGACAGTTTTAAATCATGTTTTAATTTTATAATCCGAATTGCTCGTGGAACCAGACGCATTAACAAGCAACCCTATAGAATATGTTTTTCGTGGCAGAAAAGAATGCACAATTGCACTCTGTTTTGCCTTTTTCCATACGCATAATTTGACAAAAAGAACAAGCCTGCTGCTGCGTGGGAGAGCTTTAGGTCATGGCATCATTAAAGCGGGGAACATTAGGTTGTTCACCAACCCAATTTTGATTTTTCAAAAATCACCACGTTAATTGGTCAACAATACCTCACTTTCCTTGAAATTTGTACCACCAATGACTTGAATACTTAATGGATTTTCCACACCCAAACACACGTCAAAAAAATTAATATCACAGTTGATTTAGTAGAACAAAATATTAAATTTTTTAAACAAGATCAAAAGTTCAAATTATACATTATGAATAAAATTATTGAATTAGAAAGATCAAATTAATTAAACTAAAAAATATATCATTACAATTGATTTAATAGAATAAAATATTAAATTTCTTAAACAAAATTAAAAATTTAAATTTTAATATTATAAATAAAACAACTAAAATTCTGTTCAGCAGAAAAGTATAAACACTCGTTGAGGGTCAAACGGTGGTGGCTTGAAGCTAAATTTTTCAGTTGTAACAAAATACCATTTGGACGATAAATTATATGAAAAAACTGATATCAACGCCCACTAAGCGATTAAACTACACCTTTTCAACATTACTTTTTTGTTTAAATTCAAATCATATTAGAAAAAATCGATGAAATATAAATTAAAAATCATCTCATAAAATTTTTCTTTGTAGACAGCCAATCAAGTTGGTAATTTGAAATAAACATATAAAATAATAATAAAAATAAACTTCTAGAAGTCTGTTTACTTAAATCACTATATAAATCATTAAGTAGAGAAGGGGAAAACAGCCCAGCAAAAACACTCCATTACAGTAGGGTAACCCGAAGTTTCCCCACCGCAGAATCATGGCTAGACTTTTTCCCACCCTAGCCGCCCACTTCTTCTTCTTCTTCTTTGTTTTCATTACTTCAGCTTTAGCAGACGACGGTAGCTTCGTGCGAACCACGGACGCGAAGCTTTTGGGACTGAACAAGAAGGAAAAGCTCAGCCACTTCAAGCTTTACTGGCACGACATTGTGGGAGGCCGAAACCCAACGGCGGTCCCCGTGGTTCCGCCGTCGAAGAACTCGTCGACGGCCTTCGGATTGATCAGCGTAATAGACGATCCTTTGACGATGGGACCGGAATTGAGCTCGAAGATGGTGGGGAGAGCACAGGGTTTTACTCCTCGGCGTCTCAGCAAGAAATTGGGTTGTTGATGGCGATGAATTTCGCTTTCATGCAAGGGAAATACAATGGGAGCACTATAACGATTCTGGGGAGGAACACGGTGTTTTCGAAAGTGAGGGAGATGCCGGTGATCGGAGGGAGTGGGCTTTTCAGGTTTGCCAGAGGCTATGTTCAGGCGAAAACTCACCGTTTCGATCCGGCCACCGGAGATGCTGTGGTTGAGTATAATTGTTATGTCATGCATTACTGATTTAGCTTCTTCTTCTTCTTCTTTAATTTGATAGTTTCTTTGTTTGAATCGTCAGCTTGAATGCTTCCTGTTTAGTAATTATTTTCTGAGTTGTTCCTACTTAATGAGAAATTAACTTAAAATAGTGAGTGAGATTTGAAATTTTTTTTAAATAATACAACGGTTGAATTTATTAAAAAATAAAAATTAAATTATTAATAAAATAATGTTAAAAATTAAAAGTAAATTAAAATAATAAAATAAAAATAAAATTATATTCTAAAATTTTTAAATATTTTTTTAAAAATAAGGTCCCAATATTTTGTTTTTTATTCTAATCAACCTTTTTAAAAAGTAAGGCAATTGGAATAATCTTTAATCTCCCAATAATTAAATTTAAAGTTTTTAATTTTATTTAAAATTAAATCGCGGATCGTTTGAAAAATTATTTAATTTTAATTTTATTGAAATACAATCGATTTTAGAACAAGAATAATTATAACATCTTACTACGTGTTTATTCGTGCTATACAACATTCTATTGCGTGGAAAATCAAAAATCCCAGGTTTATCATTTTCCTTTTTGTTTATATTTTAAAATCTAAAAAATTGAAAATAATTTAAATTCCCAATTTATTTTATTTTTTAATATAAAAAATATTTAAAGATGAGATTCACTAGTAGGCCTAGTAATTATAGGTGTTCATCTATTTTATTTTTTTAATGCAAATTTAAAGTTAAATATTCATCTTAAAAATATTATTATATTAAAATTAGTTTAAATACTTATTTAAATATTTTAAAATTAATTTAATTCAAACAAAAAAGTTGAATTTATTAAAAAATAAAATAAAGAAACATTCTAAAAAGAAAAGAAAATATATAATAAAAAAGTAAAATTAAATTAAAAAAATAAAACATCAAACCTACAATTTGTATATAATAATTTATTTATTAAGTATCAAATTAGTAGATTTAAATGGTTAATCCTCTAAATAGAATTTAATCCTTTAATTAAATAAGAAAAATCTAACGAATAACTATATTTTTGTAATCTAACTTATTTATATTTTAAAGATTGAAATTAAATTTTTATAATTTTATAAAAGAATCATTTAAATTATATAAAAATTTTTAAAGTACGATTGTTCTTGTACCAATATTCTAATTAATCTTTTTTTTTTGTGATTCCAACAATCTTAAGCTCCAACAAAAGAAAACAAAAAAAATCAAAAGGTTACCTTGTAATCACAGGTGTTCATCTGTTTTATTTTTTAATGTCAGTTTAAATTTTAATGTTTATTTTAAAAATATTATTATAACACTACTTAATTTAAAAATTAATTTAGTCCGCAAATAATCTTATTGAAATAGAAATAAAAAAAATAAGTATAATATCTCATGTATTAATTCGTGCTTCAATTTTTAATTGTAGTAGCATCTAATAAAGAAGTCCGAAATAAATTAAGTTAAATGTTTGAAGGAAAAAAGCCTTAGTTTTAAATTTAGCTGCAGCAGATTGATTGAGCATGAGCTGCAGCAGATGCTGAGCATGAGATCTTCTGCCACCCCCAGCCGGTGTAGGATGACTTGCAAGTGAAGTTCCACACCAGCTTTTCCGACACTCATAATTTCTGTCCCTCCTTCCTTTACACATGTTGCCTTGCCCTTTTCATCTTTTATTAATTTAGCTTTCCTGCAAAGAGTGTCTGCTCAAGGCAGGGCCACAGTTCAGAAGCTTGAGAAGAAAATAATTGCAACAACATTATGAAATGAAATGGGGCACATAGGTAATGGAATACATGTTATGTAACAAATGGATTAGGATATTTGTTGGATCGAGTGATAAAGAATTTGATGCTCTTTATCATATATTGAAAAAGTGATAAAGAAATAATTAAAGACAAAACATCTATATAAACATCTTTATAAATATATGTTTGTACATCTCAAAGCATCTTAAAGACTAGCCTACTACAACTTGAACAAAAGAAAAGACTTGCATTGCATTGCATATAACAAAAGACAAAAAAAAGGACCAGTCCTAAACCCCAAATGACCAAAGATTTTTACATGTATCTGCTCTCTTCATAAATTGTAAAGAAATAACCTCATCAGTGTGTAGCTGAGATCAATAGTGAACCACCTCACCTGCGAATGCACCATGGGATAACATTCAATCTGTTCTTGATATCTCCAAAGCGCCCTTGGTCGTCTTTGTTGTTTCACTTCTTGAAGTCGATCACAAAGCGAAACTTTCTTAATGTGGATATCAGTCCCCTCCGCTGGTGGCTCACCGTTGATATCAATCACCATAGCAAGAATTGAAACATCAGGAAAGGTAACAGAGAATATAGTCGGCTTTTCCATTCAGGAGGTGCTGAGCTGAACCGCAAAATATTGGTAAACGAATGAACATTTGAAACCTGACTAACAAGGCAAGAAAATGCTAAACAAATGCAGGAAATTTTAATCCCCCTTCTCATGCTTGAAGCACCTGACAGTGGATGATATGACTTCTCAAGCTACTTCGGCCTGCTATGCTTGACCATATATTTGTAAAAAGAGTCCTGAAATGTCCTCTGCCGGCAATGTTTTCCCAAAGCTGAGGGTTGCTTTCAACCTGTTTATCCGGGCTGGAAACATCAACGAGGCTTATGCTCATGTTATTGCGGATGATACAAAGCTTGCCATTGAGAGGAACTAGGCCAGCAGCCTCCAAGGCTCGAGAACTCCCCAAATGGAGCTTACTATCAATAAATTTACTCCAAGAGTCTGTGGCTCCATCATACACCCTAAGCTTGCATCCATCACGGCAATCCGGGGCATAGAGCTGTCCGTTTAAAGAGATACTAGGGTTGCGCCAACCAGAAACCATCCCACCACTAGCAGGTGACCAGGAATTAGATTCGGGATCATAAACTTCACTCATAACCTCACGATGGGACCCCAGCCCTTTTACAAACCACTTCCCATCATAAACTACCCCAATGAAAGGTACCATAGCCGTGCTCATATCTTGAACAAAACTCCATCTGTTTTTGTTAGGATCATAAACTTCAGCAGATCGTAAAGTCCTATGAATTCCCTCACATTCTCCACCAGCAACATAAAGGCAGTTATTTATCACACAAGAACCAAAGAAATGACGTTTTCGAAGCATATCTGGTGCTCTGTGCCACTTGTTTGTCCGGGCACTATAGAAAATAACACGTCTCATTGAACCCCTTTGTCGATCCTTTCCTCCAAACAAGTACAGGTGGCAACCACTTAGAACAGCACAACCAAAACCAAGGGCCTCAGAATACTCCCTTGGAACTGGAGGAAGTGGCTGCCATAGTTGATGGATGGGATCAAACGCATTCCATGATATCTTTCCATCACGATCTCGTTTGAAGACATAAACCCACTCTTCTGCCATTCCAAGACTTTTCCTAAGAGAATAAACGAAGTTACCAGCCAGAAGGCAATACCATCTCTTACAAACTACACGGAGTTTTCGGTGTTCAGCACGAGGAACCCGAATCAGACATGCAATGGCGAGATCATCAGGAAGGCCAGGGAGGAGAGGTGGCTGGACTCTGGTCCTCTCCCTGCGAGAGCTTTTACTCTTGTGTGCATTGGGGTTGATATCAGGCTGGATACAAAGCTTGGATCCTGGGACAAATTTTCTTGCCTCAGCAACTGTCTTCAATCCAGAATCCACTTTACAGTAGCATGATACAGAATCAACCTGAAAAAAAAAAAAAATCCCAGTTTGGAGAAAAAAACAATTAACATCTGAATATGATAAAGATGTAGAACAGGGAAAAGGAGAAACTATTCATATGCATCATCATTGATCATTCGTTGTGCCTTCCTTACTTGCAATTCGTGCACTTACAAAGAATGTCAACAAAACGAAGCAATCTTTATCATTTCCAGATGACAACCAAAGAAAAGCTTTCAAATTTTCTTGAGACAAATCAGAAACGACCATTGATCAAATCCTACCCTGAGTATTTGTTTAGTTGCTATGAAAAGCTGTTTAATTTAACATGACATGCTAGATGCCACATTGTGACAGAATTCTACTGAAACTTCAGAGACTCTAGCCACAATGCAAGTCTTCTTTTTCTGCAGTTTCATGTTCTCTACAGAGATTGGAGGGCATCCACTTTACCAATTTTAAAACTACTTACACAACATTAGCTTTAGTCAATAACCACAAAATAAGAGTTCATCTTCACTCCTAGAAACTTTGCATCTCAGATTTTCCAGAAATAATATAGAAGATCTAATATTCCACATTTCTTGTTGGTCTACCAAAAAACAGTACTCCAAGGTTCTTTCATCTATCAAGTACAAGAATTAAGCAGTATTCAAAGAAAGAAAGAAAATTCTTTTTATTGCAGTTTCTTGGGATGTATGTAGACTGAAGAACATGCAGTTCAGCCATTCTAAAACCAGTGCTGGCATCATTAGTTTCAGTAAGCAACCGCATTATAAGAGTTTCATCTTATAAACTCCTAGAAACTTCACATCCAAGATTCTTCAGAGATAACATAGAAGCTGTAATACTCCACATTTCTTTACAAAGTACAAGCATAAAGCATATACAAAGAAGGCAAGTAGGCCTTCCATTCCTTGTCCTCCTTTCTACCAAGGAATGGATTTTGATTTGCAAAATAGGAGACGCAAAAACTAAGGCAGACAAGGAAATAAGAAAGTAGAAGTTCCTCCATGCGATATGGTCTTAAAGAACAAAGGAACTAAATAAAGACTATTAAGATAACCAAAGAATACAATTAGGTCTAAGTGTCATTCTATATATCATTTACGTTTAATTGACCCATTTTTATGATAAGATCTCCATTCATCTAAAAATTAAAATGAACTACCTATGCTGAGCAGGAGATCCAATTCTTGGTGCACACTGCAATAAATATAAACAAGAGGAAGTACACTTGAGTACACCACAATTTATCAGTACTTTCGTCCCACAAATTAAGCATTTAAGTTTCCAGAATTTGAGAGAGCCACCAAATCTAAAATCTTGAAATAATAGAACTGTATTCATGTCAAACAAAGTAATACAACAGTTGTAACGAAAGCAAATTCTAAATAACAAAGTAATCTCTCTCAAAGTATCAGCTAAAAGAAGAAAATGTACATGAACAATACCAAATCCAGCATAACTTAGGAGCAAAACCCATTCCATTTCGAGCATAAATAAAGTAAAATCTTCATAAAAATTGAGAGAGAAAAAGATCAATAAACTAAGCCTTCAAAAAGAACAAAGAACCCATTGTACAGCACACTAAGCCCTATCAAAGTCCCAAATTCTAGAATCCTAATTCCCAGATTAAGTAAAAAAATTCTTCATCTGGGTATCTTCAAATCTTCATGAAAACCAAAACCCAAAGAGGAGAATTGTCGGGAATCTTCAAATCAGGTTTTCAACACATTATCAGCTGTGCAACTCTAAAAAATTAAACAAAAAGATGAAATCAGAGCTTACCAATGGAGCTTGAACTCGAAACCCTCTGAGCGCATTAGGTGACTGCTGGGGAATTGATTGTTCCATCCTTTAAAACCTACTACAATCTAACTCAGATCGAGAAACACAATTCAGAGATTCAATACTCAGAATCTCATCCTCCAACCATAAACTTATAAATGTATGTATTACTTAAAAGAACAGTCTTTTATTTGCATTTTATTTCAATAAAACCGCAAGAATTTGTTTTCATTTACAATGCTGGACCCATGGCTTTCAACAACTAACTTCTTTAAATTAGGTTTTCTTACATAAAGATATTAATTTGTCATTTAATTTAAGATTTTTTTGTTAAACTCTGAGTTAATTTAATTTTAATGTTGAAAGTCTTATTACAAGACAAGGTAGTTTGAATGATTTAATCCTTTACCATTTGTTAGGTCAAAACCCACTTTAGAAGGTGCTAGAGAGAGAAACCGTTGTTCAATTTTTTTTTCTCATTTTTTATCTTCTAAAATAAATTAAATATTAAATAATAAAAATAAAAGAGAAATTGTTGCTTATTTTTTAATTTTTTTTAGATTTGTATAAAATTTAATTTACACAATTTGTGTATTAAAATTATTTTAAATTTTTTTTATTATGATTTAGGGTATTAGTATTTTAAGGTTTAGAGCATATATTTTAATATTTTAAAATCTTTTCCTAATAATAAATTTTATATCTTATAATGCGAGTACATTTTCTTGTTCAAATTCTCACAGAATTATATTTAAATTTGAATAAATTTGATAAGAGTTTACACATAATTTATATGATGTGAAACTTAAATTTGAATGATAATATTGTCATTTCCTTAGAAAAATAAAAAGTATACGAATATGTTTATTTTATAATATATATTAAATTTTATTTTTTAATTAAATTTATTAAATTTGTATTATTTATAAAATTAAATTCAAATTAAGTATAAATTTAAAATATGAATATAGGTAAGATTAAGAACAATCTTAAGTATTTAATTGGGTCCAGTTTTGAGGACATTCAAATGTTTTGACAAAAGTCATGAGGTAATAAATGATTAATGTACCGACCGGACACGGAAAGAACAATGTGCAATTAATACAATGATTTGGACTGCTAGAACATAATTAACCTTTGGAAACTTGTAAAAAAAATGTTACAACACTTTTTTCTGAATATTTTTTGTGAAAAGTTGAACTTTTTTATGAATAAAAATTCTTATAAATTTTAAATACTTAAAAGTAATTATATTAAATGGGTTATAAGGAAATCAAGTAATTAAATGGGTTAATTACAAATTATAACAAGCCACAATCGAATGAGTTAGTTAAGTTATAGAAAGTTTATTAAATTAGAATCAATTAGTATTATAATTTACAGCTGTCTATAATTAAATTTAGACTTAACTATAAAATAAGTATTTAAATTAGCCTAAAATGTTTTTGGCTAAAATAAGTGTATAAAATTATATTTTTAGCTTGTTTTAAGTCAATTAAAACATCTACTTTGCCACTTATTTTAATAAAAACAAATTTAAACACCTATTTTCAATTAAAAAGTACTTTTGGCATATTTTTCAGCTAAAAATAAAATTTTATATCTATTTCAACAAAAAAATATTTTAGACAACTATTGTAAAAAAGAGACATAATTTAAGCATTTGTTTTGTAGTTAAACTTTAAATTTAAATAGAAACTTGACTCGAAAAAATTAAATTCTAAATAAAATTTGAGTTAGAAAAATAAAACTCATTCAAAGTTTAATGGAATTCTCACCATACTTTCCTTTATGACCTCCAGCTCCAAGTAGGGCAATGTAGAAAGCAAAACAAACAGCATTAATAGACAAGAAATTCAAAGGCAGAACTGAATGACAAACTCCATGTATTCTCTCTGCCGGTCTGATATTAAAGAGCCCCCAGATTTCATTTTCCACAAATGTTACCATACAAATGATACCATTACAGTAGAGTACAACACAGTACAAGTACAACTGATACTAAGACAAGACCGAACCACCGCCGCTAGCAGCTGCGAGAGGAGGTTTATAAGAAATGGTATGGCAGACAAGATGTTGCTCCTCTCCCCCAAAACATATTCTACAACCCATTTACATTACCTAACAAAATTACCAGTAAAATGACAGCAACTGAGGAGGAGGAAGTGATCCCTATTTTTGGTTAGAATTTCTTCACCAATGCCTACTAACACAATGCACACGACAACTCCTTTGACTCTTTCGACACTCACTAAGATTAACAGCGAAATATAAGAAAACCCAAGAAAAATAATCCCTATGATTGGGAAGCTCTGCTACTATTAGACGCTCGGACAACTAAAAAGAAATGAGAGTTTATCAATCCCATGCACTGGCAACATTTGCACTGTAGCCTCCACCATACCCACCTGCATTGTTGCCTCCGCCATAGTAATCTGATCCGCCCCTGTTGAAAGATGAATCCCTTCGAAAGTCACGCCCACCAAATCGCCTCCTCCTCCAGGGCGACGATTCCTCCCTCCAAATGAACGAGCTGCATATCGAGTGAGCCAAGCTGGCACCTCTTGGTTCGCTTCCAGCATTAGATCAGCTAATGACTTCGCCAAAGATGCATTGTTATCATTGAAGAAGGCTGTGGCTAAACCAGTTTTGCCTGCACGCCCTGTTCGTCCAATCCGATGAACATAGTCATCAATATCATTTGGAAGGTCAAAGTTCACCACATGTGCAACATGAGGAATATCAAGACCACGAGCTGCCACATCAGTAGCTACTAGGATCGGGGTAGTGCCACTCTTAAATGACCTTAATGCTTGTTCTCTTTCCTGCAGCATTCACAATAAAAAGGCATCTTAACAAGAGGTAAAAACTGTGAGCCACATCCAAAACAATACCTTACAAGAGTGGTAAGAACACACACACACATATAAAGAATTGTTCACAATATGTAGAAGGCAGAGAAGATGATGAATGTCAAATCTAAAGTAAGGACATCAAGATTGATGCAAGCCAAACTATTTCAAAACAAAAAAAAGGCAAACTTAGAAGGATAAAGAAACTGATGCCAAATTTTTATATTTTGATTAATATTCTTAAGAGTCCTAAAACATCAAATAATATAATAATAATTTGGAATATAAACCCATATAATTTTTAGAAAAATGCATAAGAGGAGAGAAAAAAAAAAACCACCAAAAGCACTCATGATTGGCTAAGAATTATGCACCAACTCCCAACTCGAAACTAACTGATGTGCAATTTGCTCATCCTCTCACCTCCCAATAAAAGTTGACACATAAAACAGGTAAATTGCAGTAAGTTGCAAATAATCATCATGCCTGCAGCAACCCCTAAATACAGATATAAAGCTCTATTGGCAAACAAAGAAGCCACAACCAAACATTTGGGGTTTAAACTATGCTTTTATCTATTAAACTAAAAATTCAATTTAAAACAAGTACCATGCAAATAAAAAAACAAAAAGAAAATAAAAACATGCATATTTACCTGCTGGCTTCTATCACCATGAATTGTAGTTGCAGGAAAACCATTCATGCAGAGCCATTGTTCCAATGAATCAGCTCCCTTTTTTGTCTCAACAAAAACTAATGTAAGAGCTTGCTGCAAGATTAAAATAAAAGGTTATCTAATAAGAAAGCTACAGTCAAACTCCAAAAAACAAAAATAGGCAATTTACATTCAAGCTAATCTGAGCCATACAGGAATTTCCATTAAAATCATTAGGATAATGTAGCACAAGTCCAAAAAAATAGTACCTTGCCCTGGGCACCATTTGCTCTCTGAGCATGAAGAAGGTCCATAAGATGACTTCTTTTGTCATACTCTTGAACAAATTCTACTCTTTGGACAATCAAATCAGTACTTGATCCAACTCGTCCCACAGCCAAGAAAATATAATTTGCAAGAAAATCAGAGGCCAGTCTCTGCATGAAAAAATAACCCAAGGGTAAATAGTTACCAAAAAACTAGGTGGGCACACTCAAAATAGTATTCAAAGGTCAGTACCAGTTTGGTTGCAATTTTTTTGGGTCAATTTTGGTTGCAGTTCAAGTGGAAAGAATTTAATGGAGTTTCGTTAAAGAACTTTTTTATCTGTAGTGCCCTCCCTTTTACCAATAAAAAACTAAAATTCCAACACAAATAATGCAAATGTAACAAAAAATAATCTTAAATAATCAGAGCATTACAGTAACATGCATGCCATGTATGAATATAATAAAGAATATCACACTATAGAGAGATAATGGATGAGCATTGTATTGGAAACTGATAAGAATCTGATCAATTGTTTAAATTCTAGCAGGTTCATTACAAAAATAGGATCAACCTGTATCTCTCTTGGAAAGGTGGCACTGAATAGCATTGTTTGTCTTAACACCAGGTGGAGGCATGTCCATTTGTTCAACAATCTTTCTTATTTGAGGCTCAAAACCCATATCCAGCATTCTGTCTGCCTCATCAAGGGCCAAGTACCTGATCATCTGTAGAGAAACTCTAGCCCTCTCTAGCAAATCTACCAATCTTCCAGGTGTTGCTACAAGAATATCAACACCTCTCTCTAGCTCCCTCAGCTGTTCAAATCAAATACCATCAACTTAAACAAACAGAAAAAAAAAAAATCCAAACATACAGTTTAAGACAAAAATGATGACCTAGAATCAGTAGAACTTAAAATGACACCAGAACGTCAAAATGATACAAAAAATGTCAAACATTTAAAGAAAAAAGTGCCTTGCACCCTTTCAAAGGAGGGGATAGATGATGTGTTTTTCTTTAAAGGATGTAGGCATAAAAATATCTTACCTAAATGAAGTTTCTTTTCTTTTAATTTTTTCATTGAGACCCATTTTTACTAGTAGGAAGGGGATGGTATCAAACAAAGACAGTTATAAATATTGATCAACAAAAAAATTGCATGTTTTGTGGATAAACCACGCCACTCTAGATTTTGTTATCATGATTATATATCTTAAGCTTATCATACACACATACAAAAACAAAACACTTTTTGATCCTTGCACCCTAGGCAATATATGGATTCCAGCAATTTAAAAGCACCTTGCACCCTTGACAACACTGGTATGAACATATAAACTTAAAATATGCCAAAGAAGGTTACTATTTATCCCAAGAGCAGATGGTTTCACCTTGACCAGCAAAATTAGAGTGAAACTCTTTTTTAATATAGGGATTAATGCATCAAAACAGTAGCACTATAATATTAGGAAATTCTGATTAATGTAAATGAATGATAAACTGAAAAGAAAGAGAAATAGAGAGAAAAGTTACCTGCTGGTTAATAGGAGCACCTCCATAAGCAACAACCACCTTAACACCTGTTTGATAAGAGAACTTCCTGGCTTCCTCATGTATCTGCAATAATTGTCACTGAATATCAATTCCAAGTTATTAATAGAAGCATGTCATTTGAATGTCAAAAATGTCACCTACTTGCATTGACAGCTCCCTGGTAGGAGAGAGAATAAGAGCTAATGGGAATACTGTACGTGCTCCACGTAATGGTTTTTGTGGAACAGGACCTCTCATAATTCCACTGATAATTGGAAAACAAAAGGCAGCTGTCTTTCCAGAGCCAGTCTGAGCACATGCCATCAAATCCCTTCCAGCAAGTGAAATGGGGATGGCATACCGCTGAACAGGTGTTGGCTTCACATACTTGCACCTTCGGATGTTTAGATTCAGAGCTTCACCTAAGTCAATCTCAGCAAAGTATTGACAGGTGGTGGCACATTGTCACCACTTGTGTCCACAGGAATATCTTCATAGGCATCAAAGTTGATTGCAGTATTCTCTTGCTCACTAAACACCTGCTCTGTATCATCATCATTTCCAAATGGATTAACTTCCCTATCTCTCCCACGATCCCAACCACCACTTCTGCCACCCCATCCACCAGGACGACCACCACTACCACCATACCCTGATCGGTTGTTATAATCATTCCTAGGAGCAGCCCAACGCGATCCCCCTTGTCCAGGTCGGTCATTGCTTGAAGCAGGGCCACTGGAAGCAGCAGCAACAGGTGGGTCTGCAGAAGGCGGACGATTGCGGAGATGTGGAGGAACGTAAGCAGGTCGACCACCACCTGATGTGGAACCAGCAGCTTTGTTGCTATCAGAAGAAGAACCAGCACCTACATTCTCAGCTGCAGAATTTGCAGCTAAATCTGCCCATGACATTCGTGTAGTCATTACAATTCACACGCACCCAAGATTCCAATTTTTTCAACAAAACCTTTTTTAGTCAAAATCCACCAAGCTAACTTTCCCAATATGAAATTTATCAAACCTGAACAAATCACTAAAAAAATCATAAACCCATCAAAACAAATGATGCAAGCATATCTTACTTCATTAGTCACCCAAATGCAGCACGTCAATGTAAACCAACAACTCGAAGAAACAGGAAATAAAACCCGAAACTTAACATACAAAACAGAAACAACGATTTATTCGATTGATTCGGGAAAAAAGTTACCTTTCAGTCACATAATCAACAAACAAAAACCCCCAAGTGCAAATTTATCAAGAAATTTTTAAAACAAAAAATGAAGCAAAAATCGATCTGCTAATACCTTGAAGAGACAAAAAAAATACAAAAACACCACATAAATGATTCAAATGCACAGATAAATTTAACTAATAATTACATATCCGGAGAGAGTGACGAAGAAGAAAGAGATTGAAACCTGAGATTGAGCAAACCCTAAAATATGTTGTCGAAAATAATCAAGATCCGAACAGAATAATAAAGAAAAAAAAAAAAAGAAACCCTAATTTTTATGCAGACACAAGCCGAGAAGAAAGAAATATAAGATTTTTTTATATAAAAAACTTTCCTTCTCTCTATTTTCTGTGTATTTTAATTATTCATATTTTATTCTTTTATTCCTCTACTTATTAGAAAAGTTTCTTCTCGCTTTGTTTCTGCATTTTCTCTTCTTTTTTTTTCTCAGATTTTGCTTTTAATTAGATTTGATTTAAAAGTTAAATAAAATTACAAAAATAAACGTGTGTCCGTACAAAATTTGGAGCTAAGAGGAAATGAACGGTCTCAAATCGCACCCAAATTTGGTGAGTTACGCCACTAAATTTACTGTGCTGTATAAATATTTGGTGAAGTTATGGAAATTACATTTACCCCCGATTACTCCTTGAATTACGAATTTGAGATATTTTAAAAATGAGTTTGTCACGTTCGACGAGTATCGATTAACACGATTAATTATAAGTATTAATGGGTATCATTAATGATGAGTATTATTAATTTAATTTATAAAAATTAAAAATTTTAAGGACTCGTCCTATAATTATAAATTATTTAAAAATTAAAAGGTAAATTAATTAAAATATATTATTTTATTTTTATTTTTTAAAACATAAGTAGATCAAAATATCTACTATAAATTATAAAATTTTAATTTTTTCTTTTGAAATTCAAGCCACCATTGTCGCTAGCTACCTGTCGTCGTCCCTGCGTGGCGGCCAGTGAGCCCTGCTGCCATTCCCCACCAGTTGGGGGAAAGCTCAAAGTCAAAAGGTAACGTTAAGCCAGGCTACATTGCCTAGTAAGAAAATTGCAGATGCTGCGCATTTATCTACCCGATTAGCTGAGGGAAACAAACGCTCAAATGATGAAAATCATATAGAGAAGGAATCAAGCAGTTCTAGAGGTTCTGATGACAATAATTCAAAAGAGGACAACCATAAAGAGAAGGAACCGATCAGCCGGTGGCCATGCAGGGACGACAATAGGGCGGCAATTATGTGGCCGGCGGCAGGTGACTAGCGGCAGCGGCGACTGCTTGAATTTCAAAAGAAAAAAATTAGATTTTGTAATTTAGGTGTTTTGATCTAATTAATTTACTTTTTAATTTTTAAATAATTTATAATTATACGATAAGTCCTTTAAATTTTTAATATTTATAAATTAAATAAGTAATGCTCGTTGGTACTCATCATTAATAATATTCATCCGTACTCGTCGAACGTCGTAAAATTTTCCTATTTTTAATTCTAAAAGTTTAAACAGTGGCAATATTTTGTTTTGTTTGATTAATAAATTAAATATAAATTAAAAACTATTAAAGAAACAGAAATCCTTAGATATTACTCCTTAAGGTACAAGTTGTTTGGAGTAGTCAACCACATCATTCTCTCTTTTTTTTGTTATAAGTACATGTTCGTCTTATGGTCTATGTTTAAAGTGTAAGATTGTCCTTCCCAATAATGTCGTCTTTAAATATCAAACTCAGGTCCTCTCTTTAAGAGTGCAATGTACCTTACCAATGCACCAACACTTGTTGGTACATCATTCTCTTTTTCCTTTTTCATCGACTTATTTTTTGTTTACCCAAAAAAATCGCTAGGTCTTTAAGGAAAATTAAAAATACGAATTATAATATAAAAATTAGATTTAGATGGCAATTTTTATATTGAGTTTCTGCAAAATCTGATCAGAATTAATCAGATAATGAGTTGAATATCGGTGGTTAAATAATAATTGATAAGTATATAATGTTGCATATTTTTATTCCTTATTTTTCACTTGGATATTATTGATTCGTTTCTTTTTTGGTATGTTTATGACTAGGAACTTTATTGGATTAATCAACCATAACCAAAAGTTAAAGGCGGAATTTAAAGTTCACTAGAATCTGTGCATGACTTGAGGCACGACGTAGCCCGAGTTCGAAGAACAGTAGATTTCGCGCGTCTAAAGATTCTAGAAGGCAAACCAACATTATTTCAAAGTCAAAATTCGAAATTATTTTAAGGATAAATGTCTGAGAGATAAATATAAGATTAACCATAAGATAAAAGCATAATTCAACCAGAGTCACATGATTCAAATTAATTATTTTTATTTGTTGTACTAGAACTGTTTTATAATTTTTTATCTTAATCATTTGTCACTTTTATTTATTAATTGTTTTACCTTTTTATTATTTCTCAAACTCGTTTTATTTTTGCAGATTACTCAAACCAGGAAATGAAGTTGTTAATTTTCTTAGTCTTTGTGAATCGACTCTACTTTTTTATACTTTTTTTTTATTTTTTTCATTATTAAAGATTAAGGATATTTATTTGACAATTTCGGCACTAGTTATTAAATAAAAAAACTATCTTTAATATTTAATTGAAATATTATTTTAATCTTTTGTTGGAAACACTCCGACCCTTGGTGTTTCAATTTTGTTAAGAATGATTTTTTTGAACAAAAACCATTTTAACTAATCATGTTGTTTAAAAACAATTGTTTTGACCAAATTAAAATGTTAGAACCTAAAATATTTAAAAATAAAAGTTAAAATGACTATTCAATCAAACATTAATCATGAATTTTAACATCTCTAAGTGGTTCAAGATAAAGTATAATGTCTCGTAAGTTTCTCGTTCTAAAAAAGTTAAAATTACGACTGTTTTTTTATAATAACGCAGGATCCGTTGTAGAAGACATCTCGAAGCATGATTGATTTTCCTTTGTTTCGATCTTTGAAGCTGAAACTATTCCTTTTTGTATGTCTTATACTTCTGCATTAGGATTCAAAAAGCTTATTGCGGAACCCGACAACGAAGACCTCATTACTTGCATTAATAGTATGAGGGTTTCTTCATGAAATTGAGCTTCCATCGAAATATATATTGTTATTTAGATGCGTTCATTTTTGAAACGTTATACTATTAAAATTTTAAAGTATCAAATTATAAAATTTTAGATATATAAAATTAAATAAATAATTAAATTATATAAAAAATGACTTTTCTGAAATTCAACTGCACCCAATATCTTTTAATTTTAAATCATCATGTTATTTTTCTCAGACCGTTAGATAAATAAATAAATAAAATTAACAGTAGAAAATGTGAAATTATCATTTAAAAAAATAAGAAAATAATTCTAACTATTAATTACCGTTATCCAACGTATCAAAAAAATGTAAAAGTAATTGTGTTTTATACAACATAAGTGGATCATAACCCTTTTATTTCACGGTAATATCTATTGATTTTTAATTTTATAATAATAAACTCGTTCACACCTTACAAAGAGAGTTATTTAAACTCATGTCTCATAAGGAGAACAACGTTCCATTTTTCATTAAGATTATTCTTTGAGTTCAATTTGATATTGAATCTTAGTTGGATGAATGAGTTTTAGGAATCTATTTATTAAAATTATAATGCTTAAAACTCAAATGCCTAAATTATACTTAATTTTTCATATAGATGTCTAAAATATGTTTCTGACCCAAGTACCTAACGAACCACGACTATAATCAAAACCTAACACATTTGTATAACAATGATTGAAATTAAGGCTTAATGTCAAAATAAGTGCCCTAACTATCATGTTTTTTCATTTTAACTGTTTAAACATTTTTTTGCTCTTTTTAGGTGCCCAAACTATCATTTTTACCCCTTTTAAGGTCAAGTTGATGCACCTACTTTAACTAAAAAAATGATAGTTTAAGCACTTAAAAGGAGTAAAAAAATACACCTAAAAAGGGAAAAATGAGATAATTTAGGCACCTAAAAGAGATAAAAAAAATTAGTTTAGACACCTAAAAAAATAAAATAATTTGGACACTTAAAAGGAACAAAAAATACTTTAAACACCTAAAAAAAGAAAATAAGATAGTTTGAGCACTTATTTTAATATTAAGCCTAAAGTTAAATTATTATCAATGCACAAATAAAATAACAATTGGAATACAAAAAAATTTAACCGATACTTAAATAAAATAATTCTCAAGTGTTCAAGAAACATCAATTTTATCAACACAATCAAATCAAAGTTGCTCAATTAATATAAAATTTAATCAAATTAACATGTTATAACGGATTCCTTTAATTAATCAAAGACTAATGACTAATTGAATTAATCAAATTACATAATCAGTTAACTGAATCTTTAACTTTTTTTTTTTCTTGCTCATCCTCCCCACGTCACAAACAAAACATTACAAACAAACATCAGGCTCTTCACCATCTTTTATTTCTCTCAGGAAATTTTAAAATTTCTCTTTGATTCTTCTTTCTGAAAAATAAAAACTGGGTTTTTTATATGGAATAATAAGTTTGAGAAATTGATTTTTTTCATATGAAATAATAATTAAAGATGGAGTCTTTGGTGGATTCGAATTCACATGATAATTTGGACAAACAGATTTCTCAGCTGATGCAGTGTAAGCCCTTATCGGAGCAAGAGGTATTTCATTTTCATTCTTAAATGGAACGGATCTATGTGGAATAGATTTTTGGCTGTTTATTTTCTAGATGTTTGGTTGAATTCATTTGATCTGCTAAAGGGCTTAAAAGGGAGAAAAGCAAGATAGGATTTTTGTGGGATCAAGTTTTAAATTTGCTTGGTTTTACCGACGTTGATCAAAACTGTTTATATTTATTTTCTGGGTTTAATTTCGTTAGCATTTTTTTGCCTGTAGCTCGTGTTTAGTTTCCTTGGCATTGTGCTTATGGAGCAAAAACACGTGCCTTTTTCCTTTATGCACATGCATTTTGTTGCCTGGACATGCTATTTTGACCTTCTGTCATTGCATGAGATTTAGTTTCATTTGGAGAAGAAGAAAAAAAAAAATATTTTTCAAGGGAATACATAAGTATTTTCACCATTTATAATTACTTCTGTCTGTGCCCTGCGGTGACGAAAGTGAAGTGAACTTCAAGCTAGAGTGTGATGATGTTCTTTAATTGTTTTTTTTTTCAGTTTATAAAGTTATTGTTTATCTGTTCTTGTTTTTGATTTTTTTTTCAACTTTATAAATTAGATTAAGCAGCTATGTGACAAGGCTAAGGAGATTTTAAGGGACGAAAGCAATGTTCAGGTGTATCTAATTCTATTTTGTTTCTATCATTGTTTCTCCCTATATCATTTTTTCAATGGAAATGAGTGTTTTCTTAATTTTTTTTTTGTTATTGGCAGCATTGGATTTCTGAATTTATGCAAACGTTCCTCTCTTTTTTCTCTATATTGTTGTTAATATATGTAATTATACCTCTTAAATACATGTTAAAAAGAAATAGTAAGAATGTGGAATGGTTCATATGGCAAATGCTAGTTTTCATACTTTTTTTTTTTCCCCTTCTTTGTATTCTGTGAAATTCTGTTAACAGTCAACATATTACATGATACAAGGTAGTCTTTTCTCATCCCATATGAGCCTATGGTCTCTCTGTTTAAAGTTTCATGTTTTAATACTTGGATTGTCCGCTTGTTAAATTTCTGTTTTAAGGATCGCTACTGGAGCTTTTGAACTACTTGGATAATTAGATGATTTGCCTACCTATTCTTATCATATATGGTGGGATTATTATGACTTTATTTATTTATTTATTTTTGGTGCAAGACAGCCTGTTAAAAGCCCTGTTACAATATGTGGTGATATCCATGGGCAGTTTCATGATCTTGCAGAGCTTTTTCGAATCGGAGGGAAGGTGACTTTTCTGATTGAGGCTGCTAATTTGTGTTTCAAATGTGATGCTAACTGTTATGAGCTATTTGAAAAACACATAGTACTTGTTCTTGTCTAGCTTCATAATCATAAATCATCATGATAACAACCATCATGCTTTTTTATGGATTTTCCATTATTTATCTGTATGGTATCAGGCTACTCGCTTGAATACCGATGCCAGTAATATAATATTCTTGGGATCAAAATGATTTTTATACTTTCTGAGTTTGAATTGATTTTTTGTTCCATTTGCTGCCTGTTAATGCAATTTTTTGTGCATTGAATTTGTTTGTTCACTCAATCAAACTTGTATGTTTCTTAACTTTCCTCCACTTCCTATCTTTAATTTTTTTAGCCATGTTTGATTTTACTTCTTTAACATTTACCTTTTGGTTCAAACTTTATGGTCAGTGTCCAGATACAAATTACTTGTTCATGGGAGATTATGTTGATCGTGGTTACTATTCAGTTGAAACTGTATCAGTAAGTATGAGTTATCCAGGTTTTGATTTGTTTAACCTAGAATGATCAATTTATTTTCTGATTTTTTTCACCTACTGTTGTTCTGTATTAAGAACCCACATTTTTGTGGAATAAACATGATGACTGGATAGTTTTCTTGGGGGTTACGTTAATCTTAGATTCGCAGTTCTTTCATTTAATAAGGTTCTTTGTATGACGAACTTACATAGGAGCCACAGATTTTATATAATTTTATTCATCTTAGATGGTGTATGTTTGCATTATAACGATCCACATGCTTAGTATTTTTCTTTTTGAGCTGAGAATATCGTCACTCGAACAAGTTTGTATGGAATTTTTTTCCAGTTAATTGGGCAGTGCTGAGGTTGCCACTTATAATTTGTTTGTGATTGACTTTTATCCAGCTCTTGGTAGCCATCAAAGTGCGTTATCCCCAACGGATTACGATTCTGAGGGGAAATCATGAGAGTCGTCAGGTTTGCTATGTTTCTAAGTGATTGTTCATTTACACACACACACATCTTGCTCTAATAAAAGAAATGATTGTTGTAATCTTTTTCCTTTGCAACTTATTTATCTATCTGATGGTTTTATATTTAAAATGCAGATTACTCAAGTGTATGGCTTCTATGATGAATGTCTAAGGAAGTGAGTATCTTATATCTTATAATCTTATATTTAAAGTTCTTTGGGCTTGAGGCTTAATTTGTCTATTGGGACTACTTGGGAGGTAACCTATATATTATATATGCTTTTTTGGATTAGTAACTTTTCTTTCACTGAATTATCTGTCATTATTTGAAGGCATGTTTTCTATTTTGATTGCAGATATGGCACTGCAAATGTTTGGAAGACTTTCACTGATCTATTCGATTATTTACCATTAACAGCATTGGTTAGTACTTTATTATTTATTGTTTGATGTTTGCTATGATTTGCTTTTTTGTGAAGTTCTTTTATTGAATTATGTTATTTGAAATTAGATTGCAGATATGGTACTGCAAATGTTTGGAAGACTTTCACTGATCTATTTGATTATCTTCCATTAACAGCATTGGTTAGTCTATGACACAAAGCTGTATTATTGTTTTTATTCTTTTTTTTATGTTTTTTTTTTTAATGATTGATTGATTCTTAGCTGCAGACTTTTGGTTTTTTTGAAGGTTGAATCTGAAATTTTCTGTCTCCATGGTGGGTTGTCTCCAGCAATTGAAACCCTGGACAACATACGTAACTTCGATCGTGTTCAAGAAGTCCCTCACGAGGGTCCCATGTGTGATCTATTGTGGTCCGACCCGGATGATCGATGTGGTTGGGGCATTTCTCCAAGGGGTGCTGGATATACCTTTGGCCAAGTACAATTCATTTCTTTAGCTTTCTTTTCTGGTTTTTAAGGATATGTTTCTGTCATCATTTGGAGTACTATATTAACTTCTATGACACTCCAGGACATATCCGAGCAATTTAACCATAAAAACAATCTGAAGCTGATTGCCAGGGCTCATCAGCTGGTTATGGAAGGATTCAATTGGGGTCATGTAAGTACTTCCTCTTTTGAATGTTGATAAGAGATCTATGTAATTTATATCATTGATTCATTTGGCAGGAACAAAACGTTGTTACTATATTTAGTGCACCAAATTATTGCTATCGATGTGGAAACATGGCTTCCATCTTGGAAGTTGACGATTGCAAGGGTCATACATTCATTCAGGTGAGCTGTATGCATATATATATATGTTCACACACATTCATATGTAATTGTAAACATTTTACAAGTACTTTGTCATTGCAGTTTGAGCCGGCTCCTAGGAGAGGAGAGCCTGATGTAACCCGAAGGACACCTGAATACTTCCTGTAAAGGGAAGTGCCACTGAGTTGATGAGCCTCTGCCTCTTCCTGTGGTGGCCGGTGGCCGTCAATGGGGTTGTGCTGAGAGATCGTTTCAAAATTTAAGATAAGATTTGTTGTCCGATGATGGTGGTTGTACAGTTGCAGCAAGCCCTGTGTATGGCCGATGAGGCTTTGTTTCCTTGAGTTATGGTTTTGAGAGTTTCCAAGAAGAGGAGGCCTAAGAGCTGACTGCAACACTATTCTAGCAGACAATGTGAGGCGTTTATTTATTTTCCTTTGAAAAAAATGATTTTTGTTTCCTTTAATCTGTAGAATAATGTCTGTTTGAGTGATGTTTTGAGAAGATTCCATAAAATTTCCAAAACAACATTAATTCATTTTTTTAATTTAATTGTGTATACAAGTTACAAAGCAAAAATAACTTTAATACTCTTCAAACCAACATTAATTAATTATTTAAAGTTTATAATTATTCTATAATTCAATTATTTAAATTTTAACTTATAACTTTTTGAATTTTTAATAATGTAAATAATAAAGAATGAAATTTTCATTATAGTCTATATGATTTGAAATGTGAATACGTGAGGGCGGTCGCATGCATGCATGTAAATAAAAAGACAGCGATTCTTGTGAAAAAACAGGTTTCAGTTTATTATTTAGGGTTTGGGAAACAACAAAGGGGGCAAGAGGCAAATGAATCACATGGCTAGTTCGGAATGAAACCAGTTTTTCTGTAAACGGTTGATCAGTTCATTATTATGTGATTGTTGAAGCACTGCTGAAGCTGCCAGCCTTCACATCCTGCTTTTGACAGACAGTTCATGCTGTATTTGGTCCCTCAAGACTCTCCTAAGCAATTTGTTAGAAGCAGTTCTGGGAAACTCTGGGATTATCTTCACACTGTTCACCTGTGATCAATCAATCATCAATATGTATGCCTCTTAACGCAGATGAAAATGACTTTAATTTCGACTTTTGAATCCAAGCATTCGGATTGAGTTAAACGGTGATGCTTAGCTGCCGAAACTACATGCCTAGTCTAGACATATGAATAGATATTAAAACATTGAGGAACCAAACCTTGAACAAGGGGTTGAGGTTGGTTTGAATGGCTTTCGAGAATACCGTCTTCAGCTTCCTGGTTCTTGATCAAACCCTTTCTTTAGAACCACAAAAATCACCAACAGTTCTGGACCACCATCGGGTGGTGCTACACTGACTGCAGCTGTCTCCAAGATGCTTTCATCCGCGCGGTCACAAACACGTTCGATTTCAACAGAGCTTGTCTGCAAAGAAGGGGAGTTCATGCTTTCAGGACATGAATGATCTAAAGTTTGTCACTGAAAATTTTAAATGGAGTTTGATGTTTCAATCAATCAAATGTTCTCTTGAGGATGACATACCTTAATGCCACCAAGATTCATTGTGTCATCAGCCCTTCCTTGAACAATAAGATAGCCTCCGACTGTTCTCTTGAGGATATCCCCATGTCTCCTAAGGGCGCTGTCAAAGAACGCATCGGGAATCAAACTCAGGAATTACAAAAAAATCTTGCTCTAATTAATCTTTCGGTAATTGAACTATTTATTTGACAGAATCCAAAAATTTTAGTAAAGGGACAAAATTTGACCATACCATTCCTTTAAATGTTGGCATTCCCTGAAGTAAACGTGGTCATGATCAGCATTAAGCAATCTATCAGTTGCTCCCAAGTAGAGAGGGAATAAACCAACTTCACCAACACAGGCTTTATCATCCGGCTGTCACAAAGATCAAACAGGTCAGACGTATATGTTATATATGTAATGTATATATACATGCGTTCACGCACATATTCACATGACCTTACTCCTTTAGCATTATAACAACCATTTTATAACTTCCGGATTGAGTTCTTACATAGGGAACTCCGTGATCATCCAAGATAACAAAACCAGTTGCCATTGCTGCAGTGCTAAATGCTCCGAAAGCTTGTGGCTGCAGCGGACTCGCTATGATGTAAGCTGATGCTAGCTCCGTGCCTCCGCAACATTCAAGAACGGGCTTGTAGTAAGATTTCGAGGATAGCCAAAGGTCATCATCAACATTAGAGGCTTCTCCGGTGCTAGCAAAAGATCTGCAGCATTAGAAAACAGATGAGTCTCTTTTACGAGAATTATAACTGATGCAAAAGTTCAGTTTTTGGATAAGGGAAAGAAAGTTTACTTTATCTTTGTCCAGTCTAAGCCTTCCATACACTTTGTATTTTTCCAAGTTTTCACTAAACTTGGAACCGTGCCCAAAACAGTTACTCCTGCATCCTGAACAAATTTTCCGAAACCACGGCCCAAAGGAGATCCATGATAGAGAGCAAGGGTTGCACCAGTTAGAAAGCACGAGAAGAGTAAAACCGGTCCCATCACCCATCCGAGATTTGTAGGCCAGCAGTAAACGTCTCCAACTCCAATATTCATGTGAACTAATCCTTCAGCAGAACATCGAATAGGCGAAAGTTGTGTCCATGGGATAGCTTTTGGTTCTCCTGGTCAAGTTCAATAAATATACTTGAAAATCTCCGAACCAGTAAAGGAAATGCATACGTGTAAAATCATAAATCAAGTGACAAATTTTCCCACCTGTGGTTCCGGACGAGAATAGTATGTTGATTGCAGAATCTATTGGTAGATAAGCTGGAGTGAAATGGTTTGGTCTACAACAGAGAAAATGATGTAGTTAAATACTTACATAGCAACATTATGCAGTTATGTACAAGTATACTAACTCCAGAAAAAATAATATTTCGGGTTCTAAGTGACGATAACTGTAAAGGACTGATTAAACTGCTCACAAGTAGCTGTAATTGCAGACATTACATACCTTGGATGCTGATTGTCATGGACAAGGAAATCTTTCCATGATATATCTTGTTCTCTTAATCGAATACCGACGTCATTTCCAAACACAGGGAGCACGATAGCTTTATGTGGAGAAGCCTCTACAACTCGACTGCATGGTTAAGACAAACAGAAATAAAAACCCAAGAATCATCCCTAAAATATTGTTTTGAGGAAGTAAAAAGTAGTAAATCAACTTGGCCTGTACAGCAGAAGGGCAATTCCTTTTACCTGTATAAAGGAAACTTTCGACCTCCTCTGAGTATAAAATCCTGAAAACATAGCCAAAACAAAGGCATTTATCATTTCCAAAACAAAGCAGATAGGGGATTAGAATAAGAATCAATAGTAAGAAAACAGAGAATAGTTTTCTAGCATATAAATGCTTAGCTCTCCCATCATCGAAATGTGTGAACGACCTTATATACTGGCATTTCCATCAAAAAATGCAATCTCAAAGCTAAAAACATTTCCCAGTGACATACAGAAGTGGAAGAACACCTGAGTGAAGATAGCCTTTGCCTTCGAGACCCGCAGACGCGCTGCGATTTCCTTAGCAGCAAAACTATCAGCTATAGATACAACAACGAATCCAGCTAATACTATTGCCAGGTATATAATAACTGCATTTACTGTCATCGGCATATCAATAGCAATTGCATCACCCTTTCTGAAAGTTCTCTCTAGTGCATTTGCTACCAATCTGTGAATAAAAAATCAGATGTAGATTGTACAACAAGGAAAAGAGACAACAACATCACAGGAAGAATGCAGGTCAAGTAAATGAAAGCATACGTGACTTGCTCTCGAAGCTGTTTAAGTGTCATACGGTTCACATCGGAATCATCATTGCCTTCGTCTCTCCATATAATCGCACAACTATCATCTTCTTTTCTGGGATGACTTGAGGGTAATAAGCAACATTCAGCGATATTCAAAACCGAACCGGGAAACCAAGTTCCCCCGGGTCTCGATTTGTCAGTGGTATCTAGAATGCACGTGGGAGATTCACGAAATGCAACTGCAATCTCTTTTAGAATGATTGACCAATAAACCTAACCAACATTCAACCAAAACTGGTTAATTTGTTTGCATTGCCACATAATGCTGGCATTTACATGGAAAAAGGGGCAATGAGAAGAACAACATGAGAGTCTAGTAAGTTACCTCAGGATGGTGGGCAGTGAAATTCCGGAAGAGGTTAAAACTAGCAATGGGATCCTTGTATGAAGTCCATAAAAGCTTTGGACCATGAGTTTCCATTATTCGTCCTATGTTTGTAAGTTTAGAGTCATGTCTGAAAAAAAAAGAGAGACAAACTTAGCAAAACACATTACAATCATATGACACTTAAAAGGATTTACAAAACTCGACTCAAAGAATTCGAATTATTCGACTCGACCCAAAAAAATAACTCAAACAAATTTCAAATAATGTTTGAGTTATAAAATAAAAATTCGAATAGCTTGAATAATTTGAATTTTTTAGTAACTAGTAGACCAATATTCAAGTTGTTTTTAACGATACATTTGTACCCTTCAAATTTTTTAAATTATGTGTTTAGTATACGACACTATAAATGTTTAGAATTAAATTTGAATAGAAATTAAAATAATTCAACTCGAACAAATTTCAAACAAAGTTTGAGCTATAAAATAAAATAATAATACTAATCAACTTGACTAACTCAATTTTTTTATTAAGTAGAGTTGTAATAATAATACATAAATATCGGTTCGAAGCCACACAATAGATAAAACGGATGAACATCTATGACAACTAAGACGACTAGTGGATCTCGAACTCAATTTTTTTTAACTCATTCGATCGAATAATCATCCCTATTGACACCAAAACCAGTAAAGGAGAGAGAGTAAATGAGAGAATATTACAGAGAAGGGAACCAGTAGAGAGGGAGACCTTAGAGCATCCCAGTGGGCATAGACGGATAGTAGACAAGATTGGTTGATGATTGATTGATTGGTTGATGACTCTTCTGCTCACCACCTTGTCTCCACTTATTTGAATAGATTGCCCTCCTCCGGCTGGAAAATATATGTGTTTGAGATGAATAATCGGTGATGTTTTATTAGTTGATGGATGTGTTGGGCCTCTTCTATTAATTGATCCGCCGCCTGCGCTAGCAAACAAACCTCTAATGTCTTTGGTGTTTGCTGGGATGACTGCCCGGTGTCTTTGTAAATCGTTTCATGATGATTTCGAACCTTTAGAATAAGACTGAGCTCAAGGATTAGGTAAGGAAAGGGCAGTAGGTAGAGTGATGACAGACGTGATGTGTACATTTTCTTACATTTTTGCATCTCTTTAAATCAATGTTTTAAAGTCAATTTAAGGATGGAAATCGATATGAATATTAATAATGGAATTAAATTAAATAAATGTAATAACATTTTTTATAATTTTTTGATATTTTTTTTATCAAGATAAGTAGCCTAATGATAATAAATTATAAATGTGGAGTGACTTGTTTGTAATAGCAACTATAGGGATCCTTGGTGGATGATGAATGTGAGTTTTAGATAATATGAGCACTTGTTTGTTTGGTTGAGTTACCATTGATTGATGGGATATGGATACCTAGTGAGTTGTTTAGGGTTTGCAATACCATGGTTGAAGACTTCCGAATGTAGGATCCCACCATATAAATTTTGGACCATTTATATTTGTAGGTTTTGATTATGCTTTTTATTATGGTGTTTTATGTATTAAAATATTAATTTATTTTAAAATCTACGTTAATTCTTAAGTTTGTAGACTTTAAACTTGATTAATTTTATTTGAAAATATGATGATTTATGATCGAACTTGAATTTATCCATGTTTATGGTATGACTTTGTAATTAAGTTCGGATGATTTGGTGTGATCCTTGGTATGGTAAGTATAATTTATGGGATATAAATATACTTTTTAGTTTGCTATATTGCTAATTATTTAGTTTAGTTTAGAATTTATACGGTAAAAATGTATTTATTTATCTATCGATTGTTGTTAGTTAGCTATAGTTAAATTTATTCATGTTTAAATTGTATTACTATAGTGATCAATATAGTAGATGTGTACTCTTCTCTTCTTTACAAAAGTATATGATTTATTTTTCAACAATTGTTGTGATTGCTCGTAGGCGTAGGTTGATCGTTGGATCTTGAGAAATGTCGGATGCATAATAGATGTGGGGATAGATTTGAGAAGATTCCAACATGTGGAAGATTTGAAAATATGGTACTTGTGTTTAGTGGGCTGGGTGTATGGTAGGATATGAAAATTAGAGTGGGTACTCTTATATTTGAAATTGTATTAATCGAGTCAAATATTTAAATTTTTTTAATTTAATTAGAACTGAACAACTAATTTTTTTAAATTGTTTTTTTAATTATTTTCAAACAATTTTTCCTAATTAAAATATTTTAAAAAAATGAATTTTATTTGCACATATGAAAAAAAATTTGAAGAAAATTTATGGATATTTTAATTTGATTAGAGAAAGTCGTTTAAATTAGAATCAAATTGTACAATAACATGATAAATAATTACAATTAAATTTGTATAGGAACTTAAAAACTCAACTCGAATTGACTTGAATTTCATAAACTCAACACATCAAGAATTTTTAAATAATATTTGTCCATCGTCAACCACCGCTTCTTACCCATCTTTATTACCATGTTCACCTCAACAATCTTGATGGTCTAAACATTTTGGCAATCAGTTTCAATATTGAAAATATTGCCGGGGAGTGTGACATCCATGTATTTTGAGACTTAAATAAGATTGTATAACGAAAATTACTACTGATTTAAATATGAGAATATCGTTTCATAAATCATCAAATGATGTTTTAAACATTTTATCCGACGATTTAAAGTGATGATATATCTAGAACATATAACTTGTAATGTCACTTGTTTAAGTAACTGATTGAGATCTAAATTATTATTATTTTTCAATATATTTATCATTATTATACATATCTGTAAAATTTACTTGTAGATTATGTTAATCATGTTCGTAAAAATAATAATAAATAGTAATTAAATTTATATTAAATAATAATGAAACAATAAATAATAAACGGACTAATCCATTTTATTTTATTTTCTAATGGAATGGATCTTGAACATAGGTGAGCCTTTGGTGACAAGCCCACTAATCAATTTTATTTTTTTTTATTTTTATTTCTAATGGATTGATTTTGGGTCATTTGATCAAATAAATGCCAAGTTTTTTTCATTTTTTATGAAATATTAATTTTATGAGTTAAATAATAAAAAAATAAAAATTTTATGAGTTAAATCACATAAATTATTTAGTGAAATAACATGAAATCTATTATTGGACAAATCGTTGTTGGTATAGTGATTTGAACCTAGGTTTTTTAAGAAAAAGATGATCTATTTTTTTTTACTAGGATCATTTATTGAGTTTAAGACAATTTATATTAAAATCATTGTGTGTTGCTCCATTTATATCAATTATTAAAATTATAATTTAAATTTCTTTATTTTAAAATATTTTATATGTATAACTAGAATTAAAATAAAAAAATACATGGGTCAAACCCCCTCCAACCCCTTGTACCACTCATGTCTAAGAGTATAAATGAGACATTTACATTTATAAACTCTACTCAAAATAAAAAAACTTTTAAAATATCAAAATAACCAAAATTAAAATATTTTAATTTTTGACCTAAATAACTCACAAGTCTAACTATTTTTTTTTTATTTTTAATTAGAGTTGAAATTCAAATGAACTCAATTTAAATATGCTAAAATTTAACTAATTCAAAACATTCTATTAAAAAAAAAACTCAAACCATTAACTTACATTTTATTATTATAATATAAATAATACAAATTCAAACGTAACTTAAAGATTAAAAAATCAATAATTGGTATACTAGTAGCGGTCACATTAAGCTTAGCTAAAGATTAGGGCGCATAATTAAATGTTTATTCAGACCTAAATTAATTAATTAATTAATTAAATCAGTCCACCACCTAATGATTAGCATTTTTGCAGAAACCAAAAGCATAAGGTTTCGTTAGGCCTGTATTTCTAGCACCGGACGACACAACGTGGTCGAATAAAACGACGACACGTAAGCATCGATCTCTTCGTACGGTGCACAGTACCCAATCTTAATCTGTTTTTTTTTTTTTTTTTTGCATGGAGATCCCCAATGATGACAGTTGTATTCCGCCTGTCCCGATTCCGCTGTGATTTTCTGCCCTTTGTTTAATCCAACATCTAAAAGCAGATGGGAAAGATGAACCGTTTGGTAGGTTTGAATTTAGGGTTTTTGATTTTAGATTTTGTTTTGAAAAAATAATAAATTTTAAAATTTGTTTAAAAATTGAAAGGTTTAAGTGAAAATTAACTTTTAAATTACATATTTTATTTGATTTTTAACCCTTACATTATTGTTTAATCGAAATAAGTCTTTACACTATTATTTTTTATCACTTTAAGTCTTATAGTTATTTAAGTCAAAAATTATCTCAACCGATAAGAGGTTAACACAACATAATTTTTTTTATCAATAGATAATTTAGGAAATAAAAGGAAAAAATAACATAGTTTAGAAACTTATTTTGGTCACAAAATAGTTTAGAGACTTAAAGTGATTAGAAATGATAGTTTAAAGAGCAAAAAAATAAATAGTTTAAGAGCAAAAAAAACAAACAAAATAAATAATTTAAGGGTTGATTTTTTATTTAAGCCAACTTAAAATGTTAGACTTTTAGATAACATTTTATGTTGGTCTTTTTTATGATTTTTGACAAATTTCGATACTTACAAAACAATTTTCGATACTTTGTCAAAGAACTTAAAATGTTATTGCAAAAAACAAGTATCAAAACTTGTCAATAATTACGAAAAAAAATTAACCTAAAATATTATCAAAAAGTAACATTTTAAGTTTTAACAAAATTAAAACATGCCATTTTTTTAACAGACAACAATCAGTTAAAAATCACTTACAGATTGTTGGAAGATAGTTTAAATAGTTAAATTGTAAAAAAAAAATGGCGGGTTTTCGTGGGAAGACACCTCAATTTTAATTTTTTTTAATTTGACATATAAATATTAGACTTGAAAAAGATTCCCAATGAAATGTAAAATATAAAACGAAACTTCAATTAACTCAAAATTTTTAGTAATCAGTGGATCTCTTTTTAAATTCGAGTTGAGTCCATCAACTTTGTCTGATATATATATCACATATAAAATATATACATATATATCGTATATAATTATAAAAAAATAATTAAATGAAATTAACTAGTATCATAAATTATAAAATACATACAATTAAATTTAAACAAAAATCAAACGACTAGATTTGAAAATTTTAAATAATACTTGAGTTATAATCAATTTAATTAAAATTTTATTTGTAACTTGTTTATTCAAATATGAAATCATCGATATAATATTTTTAAAATAAAATATAAGCCTAATTTGCCTAAAAGATTTGCTTTTCAATCTCAAATCTAAACTTCATCCTATTGTTTTTGTTTTGTTTTTGTTATTAATGTGGCACGTTGCCGTAACCAAATTATGTGTACATTTTAGGGGTGACAAATGTTGAATTCCATGATCTAAGATCCAAGATCCTTGATGTTCAAACATTAATATTTATATATATATATATATATATATATATATATATATATTATGCATGTTTGTGCTGGCATGCACTTACATTATATATATACACTTAGTTTTCAATTATGAGTGGACATTTATTTGGCATTATTAATGTTGGGTTAGTTTTAAATTAATTAAAACATGAAGTTTAACAGACAACAATCTGTTAAAAATCATGTACAGATTGTTGGAAGATAGTTTAAATAGTTAAATTGTAAAAAAGTATGGTGGGTTTTGTGGGGAACTGGGGAAGGCCACCTCATTTTTCTAGATTTTTTGTTATATATAATACAACTAAAGATTTACCAACTAATATATAACAAAAGTAAGAATTCAATTTTAAATTTCATACATTTTTTACGGAAGTAATAGACATATTTGTAAAATTTTACAAAATTATGAAAATTGTAATAAAAATAAAAATATTTTAAGATAAAAATATATGCTGTAAAATTTATAATAATAATACTATAATTTAGACGTGAGTTATTATTTTTTGATGAAAAAATATTATTATGTGTCTCGTTAAAAAAATTAACTTTAGTTAGAAGAAAATAGTATACATGGTAATAAGTACTATAATAACGAATGAGAGGACCTCAATAACCCTTATTTAACATAACCTCAATAATACAGTTTATTATTTGATACATTATTGATGGATTTTTTTCATACACAGGCTTGTAAAGTTGTCACATACCGCTTTTAGAGGCTCTAAATTTTAAATCATAAAATATATTCTCAAATCTTAAAATCTAACCACAAACACTATAATAACTAGATAAAATAACACCGACCCTAAAACCTAATTTCTAAAGCTTAAAAATTAAACACTTATGAAAAAAAAATCGCCTTCAATGCGTAAAATATTTTCCCTTACATGTAAAAAAGTTATAGAAATAAGAGAGGGTGCAACACTATATAACAATTATTTTTTGAGTTAGGATTCATTTCCATGTAAAATCCTCAAAGTTTAATCTAATTTAAAACTATTAGATGTGCGTCAATTAATGGCTAAAACTAAACCCTCAACTTTCTCTTAAAAATCTTTGCATCCTCGTAATCTCAATCATTAATCTTCACATATTATAAATTGGTGTAAATCTGCATATTTTTAATAGTGTAAAATGATTTTATCCCTTCATCTTTCATACAATTACTCAATTAATGGTTGAATACACTAATTTCATATTCAGATCTTGTAAATAAAAAACTCTACTTTTTATTTTAAATATTAAATTCGACTCACTCCTAATATAATTAAATTTGTATAAATAAAAGTGTTCTAACTTCAAAATACATGCACAATCCTCCAATAATAAGTCGCAACACATAATTTTTTGCATTTAATTAAGGCATAATAATGTCAATGGACAGATAACGTTTACATTTATGATATATAATAAAAGCTTCCACCGGATGCATGCTTGCATGCTTCCTGCATGCCTGATATTGAATTACAATCATATATATATATATATTATTTTCAGATCACTGTGTTTGTTTTCTTTTCCAGCACGATCTAAAAGTGCCAAAGTAAAAAAAAATCCATTTAGTTGATCCGATGAACTGCCTCTCTTTCACTATTGCTTTCCCTTTTTCCGCCATGGATTAGATTTTAAGAGCTCAATTATATACAAATATTTATAATAAGCAGTCCAACCAGTCCACGTGTCTGAAAAGAAACCAAGGACAAAGCCGTGTTTAGGTCATTCAACTTTGTAAGTAGCTGTCTCAATATTCAAATATATAAGCCACCATCTCTGCAGCCAGGTTTCAAACACTGCATTTCCATGGTCTGTAGATAGAAAAAAACTGAAACAGTACAGAGAAATCTCAAGTACCCTCTTTTTTGCTTGTTTCATAGAGATGGGTGTTGCTTTGCCCTGCCCATTTGCTAAATGCAATGATGTGGAAAATGGCTTGGAATCTGTAACTGTGAACTCCATTAGTTTTGGAGATGATGGTCCCAAAACACTTGTTAGATTGGGAGGATATGTTGGCTTTAAAGGGACTGATTTCGAAAGAATGGTTTCGGATAAAACAGAGAGTTTAACCATTGAATTACCAGTTTTGGATCCCAGCAATCCACAAGATGAGGCAGCAATAAGATTGCAGAAAGTGTACAAGAGTTTTCGAACAAGGAGAAAGTTAGCAGATTGTGCAGTTCTTGTGGAGCAGACATGGTGTGTGTGTGTGTGTACACATTTTTATGTAGAAGTTCTTTATTTTACTTCATTGTTTATTTTTCTAATGTAATTGTTTGTTGTAATGTAGGTGGAGGCTCTTGGATTTTGCAGAACTTAAGAGGAGTTCGATATCGTTTTTCGATATTGGTAAACATGAAACTGCTATTTCGCGTTGGTCGAGGGCAAGAACAAGGGCTGCCAAGGTTGGAAAAGGTTTATCAAAGAATGATAAGGCGCAAAAGCTTGCCCTGCAACACTGGCTTGAGGCTGTAAGTGAATTTCACTAGAAATGCACTTAGTTTAATCACCCTTGTTCTTCACTATCTGTTAGTGATTCCGGTTTCGTGTGTTATTCAGATTGATCCGAGACATCGGTATGGACACAATTTACACTTTTATTATAATCAATGGCTACATTCTCAGAGTCAAGAACCCTTCTTTTACTGGTAAGTTTCTCCAACTGTTTGTTTTGGTTCATTGGCATGATTCAAAGCTCAATAAATTGATATCGAAAATTGATGAACTTGTCTTGAAAATGCAGGCTGGACATTGGGGAAGGGAAAGAAGTAAATCTAGAAAAATGTCCGAGATCAAAGCTTCAACTGCAATGCATCAAATATCTCGGTCCAGTAGGTCTTTATTTCTTCCTCTTCCACCTAAGTTTATATGGATTTATGTTCAAAATCTTACTGAAATAGTTATATGGTATACAGATAGAAAGGAAGCCCTATGAAGTTATTGTGGTAGACGGGAAGTTCGTATATAAGCAGACAGGGAAGCTTCTCCATACTATCGAAGAAACAGGCGATGCGAAGTGGATTTTTGTCCTCAGCACATCAAAGATCTTGTATGTTGGTGTGAAGAAGAAAGGTACATTTCAACATTCTAGCTTCTTAGCCGGAGGTGCCACTATCGCTGCCGGAAGATTAGTTGTCCACAATGGCGTCCTTAAGGTATAGCTATGCATAATATCATTGAGCTGTTACTGGTTTCTGTCAATATAGGCTTAAAATCAATATCTAAACTTTTATTGTTACATTATTCAACAGGCAGTTTGGCCTCATAGCGGTCACTATCGTCCTTTAGAAGAGAATTTTAACGACTTCGTTTCATTTCTAAGGGAGAACAATGTAGATCTTACTAATGTCAAGGTAAAAAAGAAAAGTGTTATATGGTTTGAGTATCCTTGTTTTGCAAATGAAGAAAGTATGCTGAGTGTTGCTGACAATGCTTCTTTTATTACATTCAGATGACTTCAGTGGATGAAGAAGGAAGCAGGTTTGGCAAACAAAGAAGTAGTAAGCATCTTAGATGCAACTCATCCGAAGAGGAGTTGAACTTTGAGGTTGAAGAGATTGATGTTGCAGACTCGATCAATAGGGTAGTTGATTCAGGGGAACAAGATGCTAGTGCAGCCTTGGCTGAAAACTGACTAACCTTGAGATGTCAATTAGTGACGATCGTCAATGGAGCTGTTGTGCATAGTTGCATTAATGACATTTTGATGGAGGAGGAGGCCATTGCATCAGAACAGGATTCGATGGTTCCAATTGAAACAAGATTGATGAAAGTCATGCAGATAATGTAGTTGTCATGCAAGTTGACTACAGGAGCAGCCAAGCAGGTCGAGGATTGGTTGTACGAAGAACAACCCCTCGAAACTCCAATTACGGGTTTGGATGCAACTGGAAATGTCTCAAAGAAGTGCTCGCTGCTGGCAGCCAGAGTGCTAACTAATGAAGAAATGAAAACCCTAAGTTTATCCGCTCTCTGAAGGTGAAAAAAATATTGCAGAGAAGTACCATTCCATAGTGCAGTCCTCCCTTATATTGAAAGGAACTCTTGTAGCAAACATACCACAGTGTACACATTTTTTTATTCATTTTGTCTCATAAGATAACATGATAATTCTAGGAATTTTGATTGTAAGTTTCAAATTTGGTAATGCACTCAGGTGAGAATCCAAATACACTGGAGAATTTTGCATTCCAAGTAAAATTTTGCTTACATATTCGATGAAGGATGCCATTGGTCAGGCATTCAAATGCAAAACGGTACGTATAAAGGGCATTCCAGTGCCATTCGATTTATCTGGAGTATAGTATTGATTGTGGCCTTTGCAAAGGAATATCATGAATGTCAATAATGGATGCAGAAGTAGCAACACAAGCTCCACCGGCAGTTCAAATGGTTGCAGACGCTCTAGCCGTAGATTTAGAATGTCTTGCCACAAATGACTCTACAAGTGGATTCACAAGATGTGGAGCTTCATCCTGCATGCACATCCATAATACTGAGATGAAAGAAGACATTTGCAACAAATCATCATATTTGTTAAAAGTAAAACCTGTCGAGCCATGCTTCTTCATGCACATGTACGCGTGTGTGCATGTGTGTGTGTTTAAGAGAGAGAGAGACCTGAGGGCAGTGGCCAACATTAGGGAGGACAACGAAGTCCTCTACGGTATCAAAATTCCCATAGGCTCTTCCAAGTTCTATACTTTCCCATGGATCCTTGTCACCCCATGCTATCAAGACAGGGCACTGCAAAAAGAGGAAAAACAAGAAGCATAAACTCAATCTGTCAAATTAATACTGGAATGAAAGGGAAAGAAGAAAGTGGATGAGAAATCAGTTTAACAAATTCACTTTAACTTGCGGCAGTAATTCCTCAGGCAGGGGGCCACCTGAGTAGCATATGAACTCAAGAAAAACATCAACAGCACCAGCCTCGAGTCCTGGTTGCAGGATAATCTGAACTAGTTCATCGGTCACTTGAGAGGTGTCATGGTAACACTGAAATGCAACACCAGAAGCAATTATCAACCAGTAGCTGTGCAGCAAAATGTTCGTAGAAACATTGAACTTGTGATTCCAAGTCTTGGTTGTAAGACCAATGTCAGATGTTCGAACCTCGGTAATATCTAGACAAGCTAACTTACCCAGCACATATATAAAGATAAATTCATTTCTTACAGAAGCCATCATATAAGATTACCTGGCAAAGAATACTTCTAACAGACTCCGGTGTGGCGACGGTTCTGAAGAAAACTTTCCCCACTGCAGTGTTCCTGCCAAGACATCATTGCTGCCTAAAAAACCAATATGGCTATTGCAACACTCTAAAACTTGGCTGGAAAAAATAAAAATGCTTCCATATCATTGTTACCTAAGCAAACTCTGAAATGATGCAATGAAAGGTCTTCCGAACCATGGCTGTTTTTTGACATGAAGCATGCGCAGAGATATATTTAGTAGGAATAAACCCCTACAGATCTCCGGATTTGAGACCGCTGCTTGAAGACCAACCAGTCCTACACGAAGACCCTCATTATTCCAACTGGCATATGTCTGTTATAAATAATCTCTACAAAACATAAGCTTTTCTTGTTCAGAAAGGAAATAACATCTAACGAAAAGGGTCATTACCTCCAATAGAGTTACAAATAAAGAATGCTTTGTCTTTAACCACACTGCTACAGAAATCATTCAGTTGGGAACCCCAAGTCTCAAATGTATAGAACGAGTCCCCAACCTCACCAGGGCTCGGCTTGTCTGAGTATCCGTAGCCGATAAGATCAATAGCATATACCCTATGCGATTTAGCTAGAACAGGAATATTTTTCCTCCAATGATCACTGCAGTAAGCAAGAAACCACAAGAACTGAAACTTATGTATGTAAACATGGAATCAAGCTATTGAAAGGAAACCTTCAAACAATCAACCATCGATACACACTCAGACATTCATATATATATATATATATATATATATACCAATTGCTTGATTGGGAATCTAAACGTTTGAACAGAAATCAGAAGCAGTAATACAAACAATCTACCCTGAGATCTAAAAGCTTTACTGGACAATAGTAACACTCAGGGGACTTAAGCAGTACTTTAGGTTAGGAGGGGCGAACCTATAAAATTCTAGGGGGCGAAAATAAATTTTCAATAGAACATACATAGAAATTTATAAGAATTTTAAATTTCTAGGGGTCGACCGCCGCCTCCAGCCCCCCATTCCATCCCGGTAACACTAACATCTCAGATTCCAGTTCTATATCATCGCTGAATAAGAGAAACCACTTGTTTCCTATGAGGAGAAAGTTTTAAATTATGCAGACCTGTTTGCTCCGAAACCATGTACTAAAACTAAGGCAGGACCGGAGCTCCCAGCACACTGATAGCGAATGGAATAGCCCCTCCAGTTCCATGTACTATAAAAACAAAAGAAACAGCATTATAAACGGGACAGAGACAGAA